>JADBJO010000338.1:420000-427500 GCA_016801955.1 Conus betulinus | reverse complement strand
AAAAAAAAAAAAAAAAAGGCCGAAAAAAGACACAGTATCAGAAAATAAAATGAATAACATGGAAAATGGGTCTAGTTGCAAAGTGAAACAACTGCAGGCGGAAATCTAAACAAATCTTAAATAAATGTCAGCGAACCGCCCAGAGAAACGTGGACAAACAAGTCACAAGACAACACACAACGCGTTTCGACCTCTTAGGTCTTCCTCAGGTGAAACAAAGACGGACAAAATAACAGAAATGCACTTAGCTTTGATCGCTTCAGATTGCTTCTGAGTTCAGCGCAAGGAAGGCGTTGAATGAGAACGAGGCTGTCGGAAGGGAAAATAATGTGTGAGTCAAAGTCGTAATGATGATAATGATATTACTGATAGGAATACTAATAATGGTCAAAATATATTTAAAAAAAAAAAAAAAGTCAATAAGTATGGGTATGGGAGAAAGGAGAGTGGGTTAGAGGATTCTTAAACAACAGGGTTGCCGTGGCAACAGTCTTAGAGGCGAAGGCGATGGTGATGTCAATACTAGTGATGGTAGTATCAATACTAGTAATATTATTACTGAATGGTACTACTAAGTAACAACGATAGTGAAGGTTAAGGTAATAAAAACAATACAGAATTATATTTAGAAAATACATTTTTATAATAATCAAATAAATAAAAAAATGTGCGCGCGCGTGCGTGCGTGTGTGTGTGTGCGCGCGTGCGCGTGTGTGTGTCCTACTGTGTGTGTGTGTGTGCGCGTGCGTGCGTGCGCGTGTGTGTTTGTGTGTGTGCGTGTGTGTGTGTGTGTGTGTGTGTGTGTGTGTGTGGATATGTGTGTGTGTGTGTGGGGGGGGGGGGGGGGGGGGGCGCATAGTTATCAACATTTCCACAACATATGCACAGGAAAGAGAGAAGATGGAACAGCAGTTCATGTTGAAGAAATAGTGAATGAAAAGAAAATAAAAGAAAACCAAATGAAGTGAAGGAAATGGAGTGGACAAGTATCTGAATAAAACAATAGACTGATGTGAGAGAAATAGAGAGGGTGTGGTGAGAAGGGAAAGGAAGATAGCTATAAGTATGTGTGTTTAGTCGGAAGATATTGTGGGCTGAGATAGGTGTGAATATGTTGCCCCCCCCCCCCCCCCCCCCCCCCCTCCTCCAGTCAGTATATAAACCCATCCCCTTCTTCCCTCCACCTTCATACCATCAACACTTTAAAGTTACATGTACCAACCACCACTTCAGTCTCAGCCCACACTATCTTCCCACTAAAACACACATAATACCATATCTCCCACTATTTACCTTACACATAACTTATAGCTATCTTCCTTTCCCTTCTCACCACACCCTCTCTATTTCTCACATCAGTCTATGTTTATTCAGATACTTGTCCCCTCCATTTCCTTCACTTCATTTGGTTTTCTTTTTCTTTTCTTTTAATTCACTATTTCTTCAACATGAACTCCTGTTCCATCTTCCCTCTTTCCTGTGCATATGTTGTGGAAATGTTGATAACTATGCGCGCGCACACACACACACACACACACACATATCCACACACACATATACACACACACGCACACACACACGCGCACGCGCGCACGCGCGTGCACACACACACACACAGTGGGACACACACGCGCACGCACGCACACATACACACGCACGCGCACATTTATTTATTTATTTGATTATTATACAAATGTATTTTCTAAATATAATTCTGTATTGTGTTTTTATTACCTTAACCTTCACTATCGTTGTTACTTAGTAGTACCATTCAGTAATAATATTGCTAGTATTGATACTACCACCACTAGTATTGACATCACCATCGCCTTCGCCTCTGAGATTGTTGCCACGGCAACCTTTCTGTTTAAGAATTCTCTAACCCACCCACTCTCCTTTCTCCCATACCCATACTTATTGAATTTTTTAAAAAATTTATTTTTTTTTTTTTATTTATTAAAAAAAAATTTTTTTTTTGGACCATTATTAGTATTCCTAACAGTAATATTATTATCATCATTACGACTTTGACTCACACATTATTTCCCTTCCGACAGCCTCGTTCTCATTCAACGCCTTCCTTGCGCTGAACTCAGAAGCAATCTGAAGCGATCAAAGCTAAGTGCATTTTGTTATTTTGTCCGTCTTTGTTCACCTGAGGAAGACCTAAGAGGTCGAAACGCGTTGTGTGTGACTCGTTTGTCCTCGTTTCTCTGGGCGGTTCGCTGACATTTATTTAAGATTCATTTGTGTCCTTATTCATAACGCCATTTGTGTTATATTATCATTGCGCACTGCGTCAAAGCGCACATGCTGATATCATTTCTGTAATTATCTGAACGTTGTGCGTGAATGGGCGCATGCTGACGTCATTTACGTCCTTACCATGATGCTCTGCGTCAACGGCAGCATGCTGAGTCATTTGCGTCCTTATGACGAACTACATCTACGGACGCATTACCGTATCATGATAGTAAGAACAATAATGTTACAGGTAATAATGATGATAATAACATTATTAATAATAATAATGATAATAATAATAACGACAATAATAACGATGAGAACGGATGAAAACAATGACAAAAAAAAAAAAAAAAAGGTACAAGAACAAAAATAATAAGAGTGAAAAGAATGATAACAATAATAACAGGGAAATTATCACTATGATTGCTGTTATTGTTGTTCCTGTTGTCATGATTTCGATGATGATTATGATGATGACGATGATGGTGATGACAACGATTACGATAAATACTATCATCATTAATCATTATTATTATTATCATTATTACATCATTATGATAGCTGATTATTATTCCAATAATGCTACTACTACGACTAACAGTACAATATTAGGCTTATTATGATTATTATCATTATCATAATTTATTGTTGTTATTGTTGTCATTTTCACTATTGTTAATGTTTTATCATTTTTTAAGATGACATTATTTGTGTCCTTATGCAGAGCGTCAATGGATGCATGCTGGGCGTCATTTGCGTCCTTATCATAACGCAGTGCGTTATAATGAACGTATACCGACGTCATTTGTGTCGTTGTCGTGACGCACTGCGTCCATGGCCGCATGCTGATGTCATTTGTGTCCCTATGCTGATGTTATTTGTGTGTACTGCGTTAACGGATGCGTTCTGACGTCATTTGTGATGATGTTCTTCTGCTGACGTGATGCGTGTCTTTTCAATGACGCAGTACGTCAACGGCCGCATGGTGATGTAATTTGTTTCTCATAACAGTAATAATAATTATTTAAGTTGTAGTAATAATAATAACAATAATAATATTAATGATATTAACAATATTAATAACAATCATCATCATCATCATCGTCATCATCATTACCATCATCAAAAGAAGAATAAGAACAAGATAATAATAACAAACAACAATAATAATAATAATAATAACAATAATAATAATAAAGATAATAAAAAGTGTGAAAATGACAATAGCAAAATAGTTATAATGAGAATACCAATAACAATAACCATAAAAAAAAATAATAAGAACAACAAGAAGGAAAACATAACAACAACAACAACAACAACAACAATAACCCCAGGAAAATTATTGTAATAATGAGAATAATAACGAGAACAATACAATAAAAAGAAAAGTAGTAGTAGTAGTAGTAGTAGTAGTAGTAGTAGTAGTAGTAGTAATGATAATAATGATAATAATGATAATCATCATCTTCATCATCATCATCATCATCATCATAAAAGTGATAATAATAATAATATTTTTATTATTATCATTATTGTTATTGTTTTTGTTGTTCTTGTATGAATTTTTCTCTTTGTCATTATCATTTTTGTTATTATTATGTTATCTTTAAAATTATTATTATAAATATTGTTATTGTTCTGTTTGTTTATGATTATGACTGGTGTTGTTCCTGTTGTTTTTATTTTCATTACTATTCTCATTGTTATTATTATTATTATTATTATTGTAATTGTCATTATGAATATTATTATCAAGGCATCGCTATCATTATCATTATTGTCTTGATAATTATTGTAGTCATTACTATCATTATCATCATGATTGTTTCTGCTTTTGGTATGCGACATAAATGACGTCAGCATGCGTCCGCTAACGCAGTGTGTCATGATAAGGACACAAATGATGTCAGCATGCTCTGTTGACGCACACAAGTGACGTCAGCATGCGTCCAATTACGCAGTGCATAATGGTTAGGACACAAATAATGTCAGATTGCGTGCGTTTACACAGTCCGTGATAAGGACCATGCATCCGTTGACACACAGCGTCATGATGGACGCAAATATCGTCAGTATTCGTCCAGTGACGCAGTGTGTCATAGTAAGGAAAAACAAATCACGTCAGCATTCGTCCATAAACGCAGTCCGCCATGATAATGACACAAATGATGTCAGCATGTGTCCGTTGACACACTGCATCATGATAATGACACAAATGATGTCAGCATTCGTCTATTGACGCACTGCGTCATAACAAGGAAATAAATAATAATAATAAGAAGAAGAATTATCAAATAACGTCAGCATGCTTCCGTTTACGCTGTGCGTCATGATTAGGACACAAATGACGTCAGTGTGCGTCCATTGACATGGCACGTCATGATAAGGACACAAATGACGTCAGCTGGCATACTGCGTCATACTGGACATAAATGACGTCAGTGTGTCCATTGATGCAGTGCGTCATGATTAGGATACAAATGAAGTCAGATTGTCTTTAATTGTCATTTTTCCTCTCATTATTATATCATTGTTGCTGTTGTTATTATTCTCATTAACGTCATCGTTAACATAAATATTATCATTATTATTATTATTATCATCATCATCATCATCATCATCATCATCGTCATCATTATTATTATTATTATTATTATTATTATTATCGATATGATTATTATTATTTTCATTAGTGTTATTAATATTAGGGTTATTTGTGTTGTCGCTGTTGCTGTTTTTGTTTTTGTAGTTGTTGCTGATAGTTTTTTTTTTTTATTATTATTGTTGCTATTTTACTTTCGTTGCTATCATTCTAGTTATTATTAGTATTATTGTAATTTTCATTATAATTCTTGTTGTTTTTTTAGCCACAGCATGTTAGTCTTATTATGATGATGATGATGATTATGATTATTATTATTATTATTATTATCATCATCATTATCATAATTATTTTTGTTGTTCTCGTCATTTTTACTATTGTTAATAATTTACCATTTATTATGCTGACGTCATTTGTGTCAATGGATGCATGCTTACGTCATTTATGTGATCATGAGGCAGTGCGTCAATAGATGCATGCTGATGTCACTTGCATCCTTATCACAACGCAGGGCGTTAATGAACGTATGCTGACGTCATTTGTGTCCTTGCCATGACGCACTGCGTCTATGGCCGCATGCTGATGTCATTTGTGTCCCTATGCTGATGTTATTTGTGTCTTTATGATGTCGCACTACGTCAAACGGCGCATGATGACGTAATTTGTGTCTCATAACAGTAACAATGATAATAATAATTATTTTAGTTGTAATGAATAACAATAATAATATTAATGATATTAACAGTATTAATAACAATCATCATCATCATCATCATCATCATCAGAAGAAGAAAAGACAAGAAGAATGATAATTACAACAACAACAACAACAACAACAAACAATAATAATAATAAGGATGAAAATGACAATAGCGATAATAGTTATAATGAGAATATCAATAACTTCCATAAAAAAAAAAAAAAAAAAAGAATAACAAGAACAAGAACAAGAAGAGCAACAATTCGCCGTGGCGAAGTGGTTAGCGTCGCGGACTCCCGGCTGGGAGGTCGTGGGTTCGAATCCCATCAGAAGTCATGTGGGTTTTTCTGCCCCGACCGGCTCCTACCCAGAGTTGAGTTTGCTACGGACTGGGACCACACAGTCGAGTTTCATCCACTTAATGGATGCGTTTCTGAGAGTGTTGCTCAAATTTCCTGACCAACACTGCAGGTGCCTGTATCTCTCGGGCCTGGTTGACGCCGGGATATATTATGAAAGGAAGCGTAGAGTACAGCCCTGTCATGTAGTCTCAGACCGAAATGGAAATCCGTAGCATCATCTTAATCATCCTCATTCTCATCGTTCAGCATTTAAAAAAAATGTCTCAAGTTCTGTGGCCCTTCATGCCCTGCTCTCATGGTGACCTCAGTTTCGATGTCCTCTCCACGTCTGTGGCCTTGGTTTGGTTCCGTCGGGGTCACCGGTATCGGCGAGTCCATGGGGGCTGTCGTTGGACGGACGTGGTGGCGCCCTCCGGAGGGAGAGCTCACTCACGCCGGCTCCGCGACTAAGCAATTATTGTCGTCAGTAGGGGGCTTAGTAGGTGGTGTCCTGCGTATGTTAGATCAGAACAGGCGCCACTGAACACCACCGAAGTGACTCGGCAGCAGTGCAGTGTCTCCTCCGGTGGGTTGCCTCTCGACGACTTGACGTTGACCGCTCCCTGTGGATTGCCGGTGCCGGGGCTGCGGCGGGGCCCGACCGGGCTGTGGCAGTGGACGGGGTGTCGGAATGAGCGGCGTGGGGCACTGCCTCTGAAGTCGCGCAGAGGTTGGGACAGCAAAAAAAAAGAAAAAAAAAAAAAAAAAAAATAATGATAATACAACAACAATAATAATAATAATAATATAATAATCATAATAATAGTAATGATAATAGTACGTCAACGAGCGCATGGTGATGTAATGTGTGTCTCATAACGGTAATGATAATAATAATTATTATTTTAGATGTAATAATAATAACAATAATAATATTCATGATATTAACAATATTAATAACAATTCAATAACAATCATCATCATCATCATCAGAAGAAGAAGAACAACAAAAAAAAAATATAGTAATAACAATAATAATAATAATAATAATAATAATGAAAAAGAAGGATGAAAATGACAATAGCAACAATAGTTATAATGACAATATCAATAACAACCATGAGGAAAAGAATAATAAGAACAAGAACAAGAACAAGAGCAAGAACAATAATAATAATTTCAACAAAAATGAACAGAATACATTCATAATTGACAGGAAAAATGAGCAACAACAAGCCCTAGGCTTATACTGTGCTCAAATAGACATTTACAATATATTGGCGGTTAAATAGATTCACTATATACTAAGCATTTCACTTGGTGCTAGGGATTTTTTTAAGGAAACATTGAAAAAGAAAAGAAAAACAAAAACAAACAGACCAAAAAAAAAAAAAAAAAAGAAAAAAAGAAGAAAAAAAAAAAAAAGGCCGAAAAAAGACACAGTATCAGAAAATAAAATGAATAACATGGAAAATGGGTCTAGTTGCAAAGTGAAACAACTGCAGGCGGAAATCTAAACAAATCTTAATAAATGTCAGCGAACCGCCCAGAGAAACGTGGACAAACAAGTCACAAGACAACACACAACGCGTTTCGACCTCTTAGGT
>JADBJO010000338.1:297500-417500 GCA_016801955.1 Conus betulinus | reverse complement strand
ACTTTTCCAAATATTACAATTCACATCAGGTTGAAGATCACGGCTACCTTCTAAAAGAAAACGTAATTGGGTATAATTCTGTGGAAGAGTCAAAATGTATTTTCACGAACTATATCGAATAGGGGACAGAATAACAAATAGTGTTCTGCTGTTTCTCTTCCATTGCCACAGCTACAAGGATTATTATCCAGATGTCGGTTAACCATATCGTTCTTTAGATCACTCATACCAAAACGGAGCCGGCAGTGAATTTACCAAAATAGTAGTAAGGTGAAACCATAGCGTCATCAATAGACAGATATCGTTTCAGTTGGCTCAAGGATGTGCTAGTTTAATGTAGTCAGGTAGTGCATTCCATAATTGAGTTGCGGATGGGACGAACGATTATTTATATATATATATAACTCTGTCAAACATTTCATTACAGTGCGTTCTAGAGGCCTTCGCCTGTGGTGAGGGTTTCTGTCCGAGACTAGAGAAGGAATAAGATGTACTAAATAACTGCGGCTTAGGCCATTAATCATTTTATAGTACTGTATTAATTTATGCCGTTTTCTTCTTTCTTTTTATGGGCAGAATCCAGACTCTGTATAAATTTTGATGGTTTGTTCCACGAACAGTGCCTGTAATGATTCTTAGAGCTTCCAGGTGCAAATTTTCCAGATGCTGCGACTGCGTTTCAGTGCAATTATCACAGACAATGTCTGCATAATCGAAATGTGGCAATATAAAAGATTTGTATAAGATTTCGAGAGCTTTCCTACTTAACGTATATTTATAGCTTTTTAGACATGAAATTAACATTGTAACAGTGGTCATTATATGTTTTATATGCTCATCCCATTAACAATCATCTTGAAGAATGATACCTAGGTGTTTATGCTTGTTAGTACTTTGTAAAATTGTAGAACCAAATGTAAGAGGCAATATCACATTCCTATTGCGAGTGAAATTCAGCAGTTTTGTTTTCTCGACATTAAATTTTACTTTCCAAGTTTTAGCCCATGAGTTTATCTTTTCCAAGTCAGCATTAAGTATTTCGGCGTGATGATTGGGATTATCATCAGCAAAAAGTTTTATGTTGGATTGGGTTTCATTTACAATATCATTGATAAGAAACAGGAGCGGGAATTTTCTTGTATACAAATTTTTCGCCTTTCATGGCAACTGCTTGAGTACGATTTAATAAATAATCAGTAAACCATTCATGTAATTTACCTCGTATGCCAATGGCTTTCATTTTATTCAGGAGACCTTTGTGGCTGACACGATCAAAAGCTTTGGAAATGTCAAGGAAGATGGCTTGCGTTGTTGTACCATTATCAAAAGAAAACACAGATAATTATATATGCAGAGCAACTGATTGACGGTAGAGTCTCTAGGGATAAATCCAGATTAAGAAGATGAAATAAGTTGATTAGATGACAAAAAATTAAATACATGCGTCCGTTTACGCTCTGCGTCATGATAAGGACACAAATGACGTCAGTGCGTCCACTGACAGTGCGTCATGATAAGGACACAAATGACGTCAGTATACGTTCAATCACGCATTGCGTAATGATAAAGACACAAATGACGTCAGCATGCGTCCGCTGGCGTACTGCGTCTACTGGACATAAATGACGTCAGCATGCGTCCATTGACGCAGTGCATCATGATTAGGACACAAATTAAGTCAGCTTGCGTCATGATGTAGTGCGTCATGATAAGGACACAACGTCAGCATGCGTCCATTGACACAGTCCGTCATGATAAGGGCACAAATGATGTCAGCATGCGTCCGTTGATGCACTGTGTCATGATAAGGACACAAATGACGACAGCATTCGTCCATTGACGCAGTGCGTCATAATAAGGACACAGATAACGTGAGCATGCGTCCATTGACGCACTGCGTCATGATAAGGACACAAATGACGTCAGCATTCGGCCAGTGACGCACTGCATCACACTGATACCAACGATGTCAGCATGTGTCCATTGATGCACTTCGTCATGATAAGGATACAAATGACGTCGGTATGCGTCCATTGACACAGAGCGGCATGTTAAGGACACAAATGACGCTAGCATGAGTGCATCATCACAAATGATGTCAGCATGCGTCCATTGGCATAGTGCGTTATGGTAAGGACACAAATGTGGGTATGCGTCCATTAACGCAATGCGTCATCATAAGGACACAATTGACGTCAGCATGCGAGCATTGACGCACTGCGTCATGATAGGGACTCAAAGGACGACAGCATGCGTCCGTTGACGCACTACGTTATGATAAGGACACAGATGACGTCATACGCGTCAATTGACGGAGTGCGTCATCAGGACACAAATGACATCAGCATAAAAATGATAATAATAACAATGATAGTAAAAGTGACAATAAGAACAACAATAATTATAATAATGGTAAGAATAGAAATGGCATAATGATTATAATAATAAACATGAGAATAACAATAATAGTAATTATGACAATAGTAATGATAATGGTCATAATAATACTAATAATAGCGACAATAATAGCAATGGAAACAAAAAATAGCAACAAGAATAATGATGTGAAGGAGAAGAAGTAGAAGATGAAGAACAGCAGCAATAATGATAATAACAATAATAATAACAATAATATAATAATTATGATAATAATGATAATAGTACTACTAATAAATATAATAATGATAATAACAATGAGAATAATAACAATAACAGTAGTAATAACAATAATAATAATAGAAATAAAAACAATGAGAATAATAATAATAGTACTAATGACAAGAAGAAGAAGAAAAATGTTTATAACAATAATCATCATCATCATGATAATATGAAGAACAAAAAGAGAACAATAATAGCAATAAGAAGAACAATAATAACAATAATAATAATACTGGTAATAACAATAATAATGATTACAAGACTACTATTAGTACTACTACCACTACTAATAAAAATTAGAATGTTAATAATAACAATAAGAATGATTATAACGATAATGATAACAGCAGGAACAATAATAATGGTGATGATAATCATAATGATAATAACAATAATGAGATAATAATAATAATGACAATAATAGTAATTACAATAAAAATAATAATGAGAATGACAATATCAACAATAAGGATTATAATAATGATAAAAATAACAATAGAAATGAAAATAAAAATAGCAACAGCAACAATAATAGAAATAACAATAACAATGACAGTAACAATTGACATGATGCAATTGGCTCATAAATGAGAATTAATGAAATGTATGCCACCTTTGTTCAGTTTGGTCACAAATGAAGAGAAAACTAGTGATCTGTGTCTATTGCACTCCCAGTTCTTTTCGAACAGGTACTTTACAACCGGAATGAATAAATTCTGCCTGTGTGTGTGTGTGTGTGTGTGATCAAAATGTGCTCCACTCGCTCCAGACAAAACGTCTGGGCCAATCTTTCTGAAAACGTGTACATATGTTCATTACGTGTCCCAAATGATGCCTGATGTTTAATTTTCCACGAATAGCCATCAATAATGGCCCAGACCAGTTTTTCTTGTTTATGGAATATCTCAAAAAGCATTTGACCGATATTTTAAACAGTTTGGTTTATCTTGTGACGAACTGGAACCTCTTTCTGTAGGCAAGGGATATCATGCTGAAAATTGGTTGAATGACCGTTAAAAATAATTATTTTTTGCCGTTATTTCTTATATATTGATGGATTTCAATGCAATTTGGTATATTAAAAGATCATTATCACACACAAATGGCGCTTCCATATTGTGTTTCAAATTTGACCGTTAAAAAAAACGTTTTTCTTGACATATTGTCCATCTGGATGAAATTTGATATGTACACAGGTTATATCCCAGTGAAGACTAAAGTATCATTTCAAAAGTGTACCTTGCTTAAATAACCGTTAAAAAACGATTATTTCTTGGGCATTTTCTTATATCTATTCTGCATACCTCTCTAGTCAGCTGCCATGGTTTATGGCTCACAGGAGCATAAGGAAATGGATGCTATCAATTTTAAAACAAGATGGGGATTAGGTGCCACATACAGAATATACCTAGGTTTGGTTTGCCTCAATATCCTATATGAATGGGATTATAAAAAAACAATTTAATAAGTAGCAGCATCACCCGAGCATCAAATTACAAATTAGAGCATGCATAGGTAAGTGGTTGCATAATGTGAATAAATCAAAGTGTGACAGTTAAATCAATAATACAAACAATGTTGGGGTTTGCACTGAGGAAAGGTGTATTGGTGAGGGTTAAAGTGATTTAACACAAATGTCACAGATAGAGGCACATAACAGGAGAGAGAGAGAGAGAGAGAGAGAGAGAGAGAGAGAGAAAGAAGATGCACTTCACTCATGCAAAACACAATCAACATTTGTCAAGTTTTATTTGCGACCTTACAAAAACAAACAAAAAAAAAAAAAAACAAAAATTATGAAAAGATCAGACTTTCTTTTATGTTAAAGAATTTTTTTATGCAAGTCTAGAACACCCAAGATACATGACCAATCTGGTTTCTGGTTACCACAGCACCACCAAACACTGCACAGAAGAAAAAAAAAAAAACTAACAAAAAACAAAACAAAACCAAAAAAAAGGAAAAAGGTAGTTTTTTCTCTTTCACAAAAAATGAAGAAATTATTTGAGCCTAAAACTCTGTACAATACACTGAAAAAAAAAAAAAAGCGTCTCACTGGTCCAAATCTCGTTATCCTAATTTCTGTAAAAATCTGCTTGTGTATATAACCAAGTTTTCCACCCTTCCCTTAAAAAAACAAAAAATCATGAAAAAGGAAGAAACTTTTCTTTTAAAATTGCAAATGCTGAAGAAATAGTAGACTGAAACCAAGAAACCTGAAGACAGACTGCTGGTCCCAATTTGGTCATCACAAGTCGAGTAGTTCCACACCTGACAAAAAAAAATTTCATCTGGTAAAACTTTGCAACATGCTAACTAAAAAAGGCTCTCTACTTCCACCAAAAAAAAAAAAAAAAAAAAAAGTGAAACTGAAGGTTTCAGTGCAGGACCCTGTAGAACCACTGATGTAGATTTGGTCATCATCTAAACCTTCAATATGGCAGGTCGATGCTGACGCCACACTAGGACAGTGACACAAGCTCCCATGGACACTCGTCCTAGCAAGCTAATAATTTGAACATTTGATGGATTTGTAAGAAAAGCAAAGTTAGTTGCTGAAAGCCCAGCTGACCATTTTGCCATCTCAGGACAACCCATGCTGTCAAAAACAAACTTCATTGAAGGTGTGTCAACTCTCCAAAAATGAGCCATGTTTACTGGACCATAAAACTGTGAGGCACTGGCAATGTATCATCCACCCATTTTTCGAAGCTAGATTAAAAAAAAAAACAAAGTCTTAAAGGAATTAAGAATTAGTTACCAGCTGCTGTGACGAAGTGGTTAGCATCAACGACGCTCGGCTGGGAGGTTGTGGGTTCGAATCCCATCACAGTCATGTGGGTTTTTATGCCCTGACCGGCTCCTACCCAGAGCTGTTTACTGCGGACTCAGTTGGGAAGACTGGAACCACACAGTCAAGTTTCATCCACTCAATGGATGTGTTTCTGTGCGTGTTGCTCAAATTTCCTGACCAACACTGCAGGTGCCTGTATCTTTCGGGCCTGGTTGATGCCGGGATATATTATGAAAGGAAGCGTAGAGACTAGAGTACAGCCCTGTCATGTAGTCTCATAGGGAAATGGAAATCTGTAGCAACCTCTTAATCATCCTCATTCTTATCAATCAGCATTAAAAAAAAAAAAAAAAACGTCTCAAATTCTGTGGCCCTTCATGCCCTGCTCTCATGGTGACCTCAATTTCGATGCCCTCTCTACATCTGCTGCCTTGGTTTGGTTCCGTTGGGGTCACTGGCATCGGCGAGTCCATGGGGGCTGTCGTTGGACGGACGTGGTGGTGCCCTCCGGAGGGAGAGCTCACTCACGCCGGCTCTGCGACTAAGCAATTATTGTCGTCAGTAGGAGGCTTAGTAGGTGGTGTCCTGCGTATGTAAGATCAGAACAGGTGCCACTGAACAACACCACCGAAGTGGCTCCGCAGCAGTGCAGTGTTCCCTCTGGTGGGTTTGCCTCTTGACATTGACTGCTCCCTGTGGATCGCCGGTGCCGGGGCTGCGGGGGGCTGACTGGGCTGTGGCTCTGGACGGGGTGTCAGAATGAGCGGTGTGGGTGCACTGCCTCTAAGGTGGTGCAGAGGTTGGGACTGCAATAAAAAAAAAAGTAAAAAAAAAAATAAGAATTAGTTCATAGAGAAAGCAACAAACACATAAAGGGTCAAAATGATTTTTATCACCAGCAAACCTTAGTACTGGCATGTAATTCCACCTTGCAATTTCTTTAAACCTACCTACGACATAAACATGACATAAATAGCTATACACATGGCCCATACAACAGGCACAAAAGACAGTGTAGGTACTGAGGAGAATTTTAAAAGAAAAATGCAATTGAGTGGACCAAGGAGAGGCACAAAGAACAAATTAAAAACAGAAAAAAAGCCCTCGTGGGGGCAGAAGAAGGTTACCCTAACAACAAGAAAAAAATACATCCCCCCATCTCCCAGGGCAGACTGGTGTGTGTGTGTGTGTGTGTGTGTGTGCGTGCAAAGAAAGTATATTTTTATCAATAGAAGAGTAAAGGCTCACGTGTGGCTCGTATCAGAGAACATAACTTTTTTTCTTTTTTTCATTTATCAACTTGGTCAAGGTAATCTAGAATGGCTTATCCAGGAAGGTTTTTTTTCTTCACACAATCACTGTGCTTTTAGCGCAAGTGTTGTGGCTGCAGTCTCCCTAGTATCAGACAAAACAACTTCCAACATATTCCCAATTTTCCACTGACCCCTTGACCCCGAAGGTTAAGGTCACTCAAACTGGTAAGTCTGTAAAGGTTTTTTCTCCCACACAACTCTTGTGCTAAGTTTTGTTTCTGTAGTCCCAATAGTATCAGAGAAAATGACAATTTTCCATTGACCCTTGTGACCTTGACCTTAAATCAAGATCACCCAATTTTCTTTGTTTTGAAAGGCCTTGACATCGACTAGCACTATGCCAGGTTTTACAACTAATGGTCTCAGTGACTGAAAAAAAATGTCAGCATTTAAGTTTGTAATGGTTGAAAGATGTCGTCAGATCATTAACATATTCACTCTGTTCATACACACGAGCCAATGAACTGATCAGATAGATTATTTACAGAGAAGTAGACTCAGTCTTCACAGTCACTTCAATTTTTTTTAAACATTAATTCAGTACATAACCCGTTTATGGCAATAGTACAACCCCATGACCGGATATGCTTGCAACATGCTATCAAACAAGCAAAGATCGTATGCCCATATGTGGTTTGCAAACAAAGTGAATTTTACAAAGAAAATTTCAAAAAGATCAACAAGAAACTGTAAGAAATATCTTCAATCAATTAAGCATGCGGCTTATAGCCCCGCCAACAACTACACATATCTTAAATGGATTTTAACTTTGCTTTTTTCTTTCTAACACGAACAAATGAGTGCAGATGTTCAAACTAACCGTTGCAATACTCTGCACTATCTGTAGAGTAATGAAAAAGCAAAGTTCCCCTCTCTGAAAACCAACAAGTACAGGGAAGCTTAATCAGTTAATGAGGCACTGAAACAATTCCCCTCTCTGGGAACTAATCAGTATATCAATCACTTGGGGGAAAAAAGTGCAGCATGTGTGCTTGACAACTTCACAAACATAACAGAACTTGTGGAAACATACATGTGATTTCTGTAACAGCATCGTTTTCGAAGAGCATGATTACCTACTTGCAAAATTCATACAAAACATTAACAAGATGACACTCCTATCAAAGATATCCATACCCCTTCAGACTTGTTTTATTCTATCGCTACCTAGAGTTAGACCTAGTCCCCCCCCCCCCCCCCCCCCAAAAAAAAAAAAATGCACTACTCACTCGTAGCTTTCAACAGCCATCCCAGCAATCCTCCTCAGCTGTTTTTTTTATTCTAATCTTTATTATAGCTTGCATTGCAATTACAATATATTTTCATTTACCTCAAAATAAGAGAATGTGATGTCATATGTATACTGCGAATGATACATTGCCTTTGCAAAAGGGGGGGGGGGGGGGGGGGGGGCAGAGGAGATCAACCACAAAAACCAAATGACCAAGGAGTGGGGGAGGTGAAAAAAATGAAGAGCTGTGTGTGTGTGTGTGTGTGGGGGGGGGGGGGTTCAATAATGAAGGGGGTGGGGGGGGGGTATTTTTTTTCGGTGGACCAAAAAAAAAGGAAGTTTTTATCCCTGTTTTACAGCAGTTTTTGGCCTAGAGATCAAAACAGTTAACTCTGCATTAACATAATCTGCATCATGAAATACGTTTCTGCATTTAATTTGACAGAAACAGGGCATTATGATTTCCTTGAAATCTTAGGTTTACTTCTATATTTCACTTATGTCTATTTCGTGCTTAACCCCGAAAATCATCTTTTTCCCCCTTTGTTCTTTGCTCTCTCTCTTTCTCTCTCTCTCTGTGCAGGGTGTAGTGAGAGGTGGAATGGAAGATGCCAGAAGTTGCCAGGATACTTTCCAAAATTCCTACGTGAATTGGTGTGTGTGCTAAGTCACTGAAACTCCGTATGTTGTACACAAGACTGAAAATCAAGGCAACACTATGCAAACAGGGAATTTGTTCTTGAGACTGCCTTGCAAATGCCATATGACTCTTATTTCATACTGCCCAACTCTTTTACCTCTTCTGTTTTTGTGTGATGTTATACGTAAAACTTCACATTTCTCCAAATTCTACCAGAAAGTGCTGGTTCCTCTCCAATAGCTCGCTAAGCCTCTTCCTTGTTTGGAACTTTGTTCATGAAAATGCATGCATGAAGCTGACACCTCACGGCTGCCACCTCATCCTAACTCCCAGGTGTGTTTTTCAATACACTGCCCTTTTTCCCTTTGTCATTGACACTGTCTTTAACAACAGTAGGCATTTGTGAGCTTGGATTCTCTAACCCATTTTCATATTCCTTTTCAAAGGAATCTATGTCCAAAGTTTGCTCCGGGAATTTCACTTCCAGTCTGTTCCTTTGTATTCAATGGCAGTTCTTCATCAGGACTGATTGTTGTGCAACCATCGATCTCTTCTTCCAGTCTTTCAGGAGTCATGTCTGTGCTTCCGTTGGCAGCCAGAAGTAACTTTGCCACTTAAGTCTTTTGAAGGAGCCCCATAGGAAGTTGACACACCTGTCCATGTATCCTGATATCATGGTCCATGACTTTAGCAAGAAGGTCTTGGTCACTATCAGCAACTTCCATTACTTGCGTTATGGCTGCCAGCTGTTTTTGCATTCGAGTCCAAGTGAACAATGCTGGATTCTTCACACCTGCTTCAGAAGCAAACCTACAGTTCACGTTGCTTCCTCTGTAAGGATGATCACCACATTTTCTTGAAAACATATATAGGCTGTCAATGGATCCTTTTTCTCGCAGCTGAAAGATCTTTTCAAGGTCCTTCACCATTTGAGGACAGAGGAGAACTGGGACACGCCGTCCAAATTTTCCATTATTATTTGCAGGAAGTGTGCAAGCTTTGCTTCAATAGGGTTCAGTACTTTCTCAACCTGTGGGTCAACATCTGCTTGTGATTCAATTCCACACTTGTGATCCTGAACAGTCATTCGTTGTACTTCCCCTCAGCTTTTACTGTTCAGGAGTGTGATCTGGCATAATGGTTTCTGAAGCAATTCAGGGTAGCCTTCATCAGAACAAGCAGCTGCCCTGTTTTTCAGGTACAACTTTTCAACATTTTCACAACTTGAAAGTAGTCTGGGCTTGAAAGATCCGTTTGTGTGCACAGACTGCAATGAACACGAGAAAATAAAATCATGCCAGTCAGCTTCAAATATTTTTTGGAAATCCTTTGCTTGCTGCGAGAGAATCATATTTCCATCTTTTTGCTGCTTGTGATGCAAGATACTGCTGCACTTTTAAAGGGAGTACCCAATCTTAAGAGCACTTGATCCTTTTTGATATTCATGCACTTCTTCATCATATCCACAAAGCTCTTTCACTGCACCAAGCAAATATTGCACTTTTCAGGAAACAACGCCTGGCTAAGGGACAGTGTGTTTTTTCTGGGACCTGTGAAGATACTCCAGTACTCTTGCAAACAGTCTCACACGGATGCTTACATTGTTTGCCGTGTGCTCTGCAAAGTCTTTTCTGCCAAATATTCTTTCTCCATACTGCAGGATCAGGGAATCCCTAAATATTATCTGCTTGATGCCATCATCTGCAAGTTTTCCAACAACTTCTTCAAAGGACTTGGTCATGCCACTAGCAACAGGACACAGCAGCTGACCATGCACTGTTGCTTCTTTTCTTTTTCTACTGACTGACGAGCTGCCAGAATCAATGCCACAGGTGTCAATATGTTTATGGTGAAGCCTCCTTTTGTACATGCCTTTACATACTGAGCAAGGCACGAAATCTTTTGGTGAACGTTCTTTGGCTGTTCTGTATTTGTGTATGAGAACACCACTCACTGTCTGACTTCATAACATCATAATTATGCAGAAAATCACCATCATTCATCAACATTCTCCATGTTTCCCTTCTCTGTTTTGATCTCAAAGGCATCGCCATTACCCTTGCCACCTCAGATTCATTTGAGTGCACCAATTTTTGTCCTCATCTTACTGCAAAATTTACAACTGTGCATTTTACTCCATTTCTTTTGTGATACATGTTGCTGACCACTAGTTTGTTTCCTGAATTACCACTTTCATCTTCAGCAAACTTATCAGATGGAAAGTCATCCCTTGCATTTGAACTAGGCACCTGCTGAATCTGCAAAGCTGAAAACATCACACTATCTCTTGACTCATCATCAACACACGAATCTGAAATGTAGCCATCAGAGTTGCAAGAATACTCTGGTATCCACTCAGGATCTTTGTCACCTTCACTGTCAGAATTTTTCTGCCAGTACTGTCCAGGATGACCCTTCATTCACATCAGTATCCTACACATACATTGCTTCCTGGTCACTGTCACAGTCAGAACTGAGCTCACTTCTGTGGTTCAAGACATCAGGGTCATATTTGGAAGAAACAGCATCACTGTAACAAAACATAGTGCTTGCATTGAGAAAATGAAATGCTGACACAAATTTGGAACAATTTTAAAGTTGTAGTCTCTTCTTCTTTGTTGATTTTCTGACAAGACACATCTTAACACCACAATTTTTCACTTTCCATTAAAAACGTTTTAAAGATAAAAAGCAATGGCAGCAGGGGAAAAAAAACTCATTTGCTATGTCCCCTGTTGACGAAAAATTTACCAAAAGCTGTCTCTCAGCTTGTCCATAGTAGCCTTTGTGACAATTCACATGTTGGTAACACAATTAACCTAAGAATAGGATAGAGACTTTCAACCACTGACATAACCTGCCACCTCAACAAGGATGAAAAATCAGCTTTTTTCAAGGACTTATTGAAATATGATTACAGGTTTTCTTAAACTGCAATAGATGGTAAACTAAATGTGACACGTCTTCAATCACCTTTTTTTTTTGCAGGTAGAATACACACACAGTGGTCTATGAGTTTCTTTCAAAACCTAACAACAATACTGCAGTATATAGTAAACAAACTGAGGTGTCCCTCAATTGTCAACTTTTGCAGATAAAATTATATGGTTATACACACACATAGTGTCTATGTGTTTGAGACTCAACAATACTGCAGTTCAAGGTAAATAAAATGAAGCATTATCTCTTTGTTTGTCAATTTTGGCAGGTGAAACTATGTAATTATATACGCACACAGTACTCTAAGACTTTCAATGACCATCAACAGTTCTGCAGTACAAAGGAAACAAATTGAGGCGTTGTCACCTTTTGCAGGTAAAACTACATGTTTATACACACATACAGACTTCTAATAGTTTCAAATATTGTCAACAATACTGCAGTACCAGGTAAAACAAAATAAAGTGCCTTTTCAATTGTCCACTTTCGCTGATAAAATATGTTTATATGCACACAGTGCTCTAAGAGTTTTAAAGACTGTCAACTGTTCTGCAGTACAAGGTAAACAAAATGGGGTGTTTCTTCAATTGTCAACTTTTGCTGAAAAAATTACATTCTTACATGCTTACCCAGTGCTCTAAGAGTTCCAAAGACTGTCAACACTACTACAGTGCAATGTAAAAAACACATGAGGTGTCTGTTAAATTACCAACTTTTGCTGGTAAACTATATGATTATACACACATCCAGGGTTCCAAGAGTTTCAAAAACTGTCAACAGTCCTACAGTACAAGGTAAACTAAAGGAGGAGTCTCTTCAATTGTCAACTTTTCTGGTAATATGACACATCCCTTTCTGTCACAGATATTTCTGTCCATGGACTTTCAGGTATGATTTAACAAACACACAAAAACAAAAACAAAAGCCAGGAAAGAAAAAACTTACGAGCGGGAAGGAGTAGACCTGTCCGCCCTTTGGTGCTGCTTCTAAATCCATATCAATGTGCTGCTCAGGACCAGAGTCTTTTCCACTGCTGGTGTCAAAGACAGCAAGGTGAGACTCGGACACAGGTTCATTGCTGCAACAAAGCATAATGTATGTTGTATATTACGAGTCTAGATGAAAAGTGAGATGACTGCAGGCGGAAATCCAAACAAATCTGAAATAGATGTTAGCGAACCACCAAGAGAAACGTGGACAAACAAGTCACAAGACGAAACATGACGTGTTTCCACCTCTTAGGTCTTCTTCAGGCAAGACACAAACAAATAGGACAATGAAAATGAATGAGTTTGTTTTCATTCGAAGCCTGCCTTGTGCTGAAAAGATCAAAGCTAAGTGACAAACTCACCATCACGACCCACAAAGGACTATCAGTATCGCAGACTACAATTTGGGATTTCATTGGCACCAGCACTCTTTCAGTGAACCATCGAGCAGATCCTACAAGGAATCCCAGGAGTGGTAGTTTTCACTGACAACATTCAACTGACAGAAGCAACAGTTGAGGAGCACTTGGACCGGCTGGACCAGGTTCTAAAAAGATTAGAAGAGCATGGACTGCGGCTGAAGATGTCCAAATGTGAGTTCTCGAAGGACAAAGTCGAGTACCTGGGTCACATCATCGACAAGGACGGACTTCCCAGTGCGAGAGAGAGTCCAGGCCATCACTGAGGCCCCAACACCATCAAACGTCAGTGAACTGAGGTCCTACCTGGGAGTGCTGCAGTACTATGCCAAGTTTCTACCTAACCTCTCATCAGAGCTGAGTCCACATCATGACTTGCTCAAGGACAAGACGCCATGGCACTGGACCGACAAATGTCAAGCAGCCTTCATGTGAATCAAGGAGCATCTGATATCTACAGATGTCCTCACCCATTTTGACGTTAACCTGCCAATTATACCCACCACTTGCATTCTCACACACACCCACTCTACCTTACCTGGTCAGTCCAGATTCTGGCTTGAGGGTTTGATCAGGATTCTTCCCAAGCCCTTCACTGGCATGAACTACCAAGTTGATCCTATCACAGTCACTGTCTTCCTGTCAGTGTCCGGGCCCAGCAGTGAAACTGTCAAAGCTGTCCTAGCCGGTGTAACTGTCTACGGCTGTTCTGTCGCAGTGCTAGGGCTAAACTGTCTCCTGTTAACTGGAGGCCCTAGCACTGGTCTGTCACTAGTGTAACTGTCAGCACGACGAAGCTCCTTCACTATCTATAAGTCAGTCCTAGCCAGTCTGCTCCCTTCAAGCCAAAGTGTCGAACTCCCTAAACTAACAAGAAGTTAGCAGGTCCACTCTCTTCAAGGCCTAGTGTTGTACTGCCGGAGTTCGTCTGCTTGTTTACCTGACTGTCATTGAACATTTCTCACGCGAGGTGTACTTCTGCTGAGCTCACCTACGTGCACAGAAACCATGCGTCACTACACTCCGCCTGACTTTATGATGAAAGGTTTTCATCCAGGGGTTGCAGTGAGGAAAGCTCTTCACCTCGCTTGAGCCCGTGTCTGATTAGTTTTGATTTGCAGGTCCTCTGAGAGTGATTCCTGTTTAGCAGCCGAAGACATGGAAAGCACTGTGAGCCGACATGCCCATGGAAAACTGATCCATTGCCAGTCTGCGACCTCCTCCGGTACAGCTCCACAACCTCAGCCTGTTGGAGGGTCAGCAGATGGGGAGACCAGGTGAAGGCACAGGGGCCACATCCAGTCGGTCAGTGAGCATCTGCGACTCATCCAGTCCAGCTCAACTACTTCAGCCACTTTGGAAGGTCAGCAGACGCCAACTTCCAATGAACCAGGATGGTTGCGCCTCAGCCGGGCACATCTGGAAGCTACCCTGAACCAGCCCCCCCAATATACTGGCCAAAAGTGGCCATCGCTTCCCTATGCCCATCTTAAATGCGTACGTCACCCAGGGTGGACAGAAGACGCTGCATTCTTGGAGGAACCGGACCAATCACCTCCAGCCACTGGTGACATGACAAACCAATCCATGGCCTGCCACAATGCTCTGCACGCCCCACAGCATACCATCACAGTGTCACTCTCAGGCACCCTGATGGCAAGCAGAAGGCTCAGGGGATTCCATGTTCACTGATGCTGGATACCTCCTCTGCCAGCAGTTCTGCCTCCTCTGTGAGCTCATACAGGCCATCAAAACCAATAGTGCTTTCCAGTGAATGAGGGCTGGCACAAACTTCAGATGAAGTGTTTTGGGCACAGGCTCTCCCACATGCTGGTGGCTAAAAGCCTTCATGGCCTCCTTCTGGCAGTTGGTGAAGACTGTAGTACCCAAGTAGTGCAGTGCTGCCTGCTGATGAAATCTACCAGCCGGAATAGCTCAGTTGGTAGAGCGCCTAACTCGTAATCTTGGTGATCCTGGGGTTGCGGGTTTGAACCTCCGCCGGGGCGTTTCGGTACAGGGGGATTTTTCCCTCGGAGTTAACATTGGTTCTGACTCCATTACCCATACAATCCTTCGAATGAGACTATAAACCCAGTTCCGTGTGTAAATGCACGCATAACATCTTGCACACACGTAAAATCCCATCACCAACATTCGGAAGAGAAGGCCAGTTTGGCCGTTGGTATGGATGACACGTTACACATAGCATGCACCCTGAGTGAGAAATAGAAAAGAATGAAGGAAGTAAGGAAAATGAGTGATTGATATTGAACAATACTGACTGGATGACACGGGAAACGACTGAATGAAGCGTCAGCTGGCAGCTCTTCAGTCGGCACTACCCATGTAGGCAGCCCATTGTGTAAACGAGTGTTGATTGTAAAGCGCTTAGAGCTTGGTCCCCAGCCGAGAATAGGCGCTATATAAGTATTCATTATATTATTATTATTTTCCCTGTTTCCACATGGACCCAATAGCCATGCCATTGCCTGTCCAAGTGCCTGTGTCCAACCCTGCAAAACAACCTTTGATGAAGGTGGCAGCCTTTCATCAAATATGCCTGGCGGATGGTGAATGAAGCCATGAGCTTTAGGATACTTGTCAGCCTCCCCACAGCCAGGAATCAAACACTTCTTGCCCCTCTTTTGGGTTTCCAGCATGTGGAGCCGGCCTCCTTTGTCTTCCTGGATCTGTGGCAATGTACAAACATGTCCCTGCGAGAAGTTCTGGCATCTGGATCTCAGCAGTAGGGCTTGAGTCCGTGCATCTTTTCCCTGTTGCTAGCCCTTTGTCAGCAGATTCCCTGTCCCTTTCACTTGATCCTATCAGGCCTCTCAGATTACGTCTCCCATAAGCAAACCAGACCCAAATCAAACCTCCCCTGGACTATGAGACCAAGAAACTCATATGTAGACAAGACAAGCGCATGAAGAAAAACAGAGAGATGAGGCCATCTGACAGGAATTCAAGGCACTCAAGCGCCTTAACCAGAAGCGTTTACGTCGTGCCTACTGGAAACACGTAGAAAGCCTGATCTCTGATGAAGGAGGAAAGCCAGACCACCTCCAAGAAGAAGTTCTGGAGATCCATTAACCCTTTCACTGTCAGACATTCTGTTTTGCATGAATCCCCATCGCCAGCCATTTTTTGTGAAAAACTTTAATTTCATACCAGCAAGTGTGAAACGCAGATATCTCAGGAACTAGAAAGCCAGGAGAGCCCACCTCCAACTCAACCAGCTTGTCCACAAAATTTAGTGGATGATTCGGAACTGGTGGCAGCTCGGCAAGCAAGGAACTGGTACCATTGGGTTCAGCAACTTGACTTACGCTTTTGCTTGCCCCCAAGTGAAGAGAGGACCAAAAATCATCCATGGACTGCTGCTCATCCCATGTGGGTAAGGGAGTACTCTTTTCTTTCCTTTTCCCCCAGGCATTGGCCATCTTGGAGCTCTATTAAGTCTCCAATGGCCCCCTGCTGTTTCAATGCATGCAGGTCACTGGGTTTGCCACTAGGAATAGACATCATGGATAATGTAAATTCTCCATTCCTTTTCCCTGAACACACAAGCTGCACTGCTCAATCCAGAGGCTGTGTTACATTCAGCCCTATGGTGTACTAAATAAATTTTTCCCCCTCTTACTAATGGAGTGACTGGAAAGTGCTAGTGTGGAGTACAATTAGTACTGGTCTGTGTAAAACACAACCAACACCCAATGCTATTTACTAGTTTCCTCTTTGTTGTTGAATTACAGCTAGGGTTGTACTAACTGAAAGTGCCAAGTATATCCCACTCCTGACACCAATGAAGTGTTTTCCCTACACTCTAGAGAAGTTCGTTTATATACACAGCACTTGCACACTCACACACACCCCCACTCTACCTTACCTGGTCAGTCCAGAATCTGGCTTGGGGGTTTCGTCAGGATTCTTACCCAGCCCTTCACTGGCATGAACTACCAAGTTCAGTCTGTCACAGTCACTGTCTTTCTGTCAGTGTCGGGCCCAGCAGTGAAACTGTCAAAGCCGTTGTAACCGTCTACGGCTGTTCTGTCGCAGTGCTTGGGCTAAACTGTCTCCTGTTAACTGGAGGCCCTAGCACTGGTCTGTTCACTGGTGTCACTGTCGGCACAACGAAGCTCCTTCACTAACTATAAGTTAGTCCTAGCCGGTCCGCTCCCTTCAAGCCCGAGAGTCAAAACTCCCAAAAACTAACAAGTTTGCAGGTCCGCTCTCTTCAAGGCCTAGTGTCGTACTGCCGGAATTCGTCTGCTTGCTTACCTGTCGGTGAACACTTCTCACGCGGGGTGCACTACCGCTGAGCTCGCCTACATGCGCAGAAACCGTGCGTCACTACAGTACTTAAGAGAGTTTTCTTGAAGTCAACGTAGGGGTATATTTGCCAGTTGGGTATGTAGGAATCAAAGTTTTCAAGGCAGTGCTGTGAACACCGAGCCCGCCACGTTTGTTTACATTCTGAACAGGATAGTCGGGTAAGGAGATGATGTAAACTGCTTACCTTACTGCAGCAAGGGTCAAGGGAAAGAGTTTCTGGTAAAAACAACAACAACAAACATGATTTTGAATAGAAGAAAAGGATTAAATTTCGCTACAAACAGAAGAGCTCACCAAAACGAGCTGCATCCTCGCGCATGGGCAATCTACCCCGATCTATCAGGAAGGGTACATTTTTTTTCTCGAAGACAGGGAAATAACTACAAGTTTGGACTACAGTATGCAAAAGATTAAATAATAAAAGCAACGAACATATGCCAGAAACTTACCGTTACAACAATAAATGTTCTGAACCTTGTATCGACAGGGGTCCTTTAACCCACGTACAATAAAGGAGTGGAATGCCCTGCCCGATACAGTAGTCGAGGCAAAGACTCATGACATGTTTGTGTCAAGAGTAAGTAAATTACATTAAACCTCTGCTGGTTTTTTTTTTTTTTTTTTTTTTTTGCTGCGTCAACCCACATTCATAAGCGTCAGAATAGTCAACATGATGACTGTGGACGTTAACTGGATGATGATGATGATGATGACGTCACGCCGTAGTCAGTCTTCATTACTTGCATGAGCGCTCGCTCGTAGGGCCTAGATCTAAGGAAGATGCTGATTGGTTCCGAGCAAATACCTAAAACTGAAATCCCGTAGCGTTGCATGTAGGCCTACCGCAAAATTTCACAAATGTAGGCCCTAGCCTACAGCAAAGTTTCACAGTGCCAGGGCGAAGTGTGTGAAAAAAGTGTGTGAACAATGCAAATTCAAACTGAGCCGATTGCCAAGGAAAGCACTGACGCATCACTTACGACGTTCTGCATTGCAGTAGGCCTATAGGTTTAAAAAAATGACGCGAAAAAAAAAATCCGCTCATTTTAAAAATCGCGTGGTTTGTGTACATTTTGCAGGGAGCAATCCTCACATTTATGCTTTTTTGTAAACACACACACACACACACACACACACACGTGGTAATCTTCAACTTTAGAATGGGGGGGGGGGGGGGGGGGGGTGTTAGACGAAAAACAAAGGTGTCTTAGGCTCACCTCGATGCGCTAAGTTGAATGGAATCCTCAGCTAAGCTGTACGACCACTACTTTCCCAAGAAACTGCGACAAATACAGTCACAGTAAGCTCAGCCGATCACAGCCAGAGCAACCACCTGCAAGCCATTTTGACTGCTGATCACGCGGGTGGTCGCGTCATCAATCTCTGTGTGTTTTAGACGAAAGACAAAGGGTGTCTAAGGCTCACCTCGATGCCCTGAGTTGAATGGAACCCTCAGCTGAGCTGTACGACCACTACTTTCCCATGAAACTGCGACAAATACACAGTAAGCTCAGCCGATCACAGCCCAGAGCAACCACCTGCGAGCCATTTTGAACCAGAGTTTAGTATTCTAAAGTCTATTACTGCTTCTACTATTAACAGCAACAACAATAATTCCAGCAAATTCAGTTGACGTTTCAGACATGCTGCTGAAAGGAGAGTCTGGTCAAGAGTGACAAGATGCCAGAGTATGCCCAGAAGTGACCACTATGCTGTCACAGTCATTCACAGACAATGAGACATGGAGGAAGACCTGCGGTAGGTCAGAATTTCTTTCAAAAACATCTTTTTCGTTTCATCCTTGCTGACTTGTAGTTAGTTTGTTGTCATCATTGTTTTAACATCCGCGCGATACGGGTTTGGGTCAACAAAATCCAGGTTTAGTAGCTGAGACAACCGTCTAAAAACGTACTACGTATATATATATATATATATATATATATATATATATATATATATATATATATATAAGTATAGATTGTATGAGGGAAAAAAAAAAAAATATATATATATATATATATATATATAAAAGTATAGATTGTTCACATGTGTATGTGTCTATGAGTACCTGGATGTTGGAGATGGTGTTTAGGGTATATACATTACGCACAACATGTGATGTTAATTGTTATAGATATGCTGTACATGGGTGTGCATAAAAGTAAGGTGGGATGAGGAAATTGGGGGAAGGGGTATAGAGGGAAAGGGATGGAGGAGAGGTTGTGGGAAAGGAAAAGAGCTGGAATGATTCAAACTAATCCATCAATCATCAACCAAAAGGCATTATCACACCAATGCCACTACATTATCTCACTTATGACAATGAACATCATCCTGTAGTACTGTAGATCTCACTTATGATAATGATCATCATCCATCAGTCATAGATCGTTTCCTCTATTTCCCCAACTGGGATTAACATATTAAGGCCAGTACACTATTCCACTTTTGTAAATGACCATCATCCCACACTACTGTGAATCACACTCGCACCATGACAGTGATCATCATCCACCAGTCATTGTTCACCTCCTTCATTTCCCCAACCGGCATTATTACACCAATGCCACAACATTATCCAACTTATATAACAATGATCATCATCCTACAGTACTGTTGATCTCGAATGATCCATGATCATCACCATCAGTCATCCCCCTCCCCCCACCCACCCTCTTCCTGAACCGGCAGTATTATACTAATGCCACCACATCATTTCACTTATCACAATGACCATCATCCTACAGTATCTCACTTATTACAATGATCATCACCCACCATCATTGATATCTTCCTTTGTTCCCCCAGCTGGCACTATTGTAATAATGCTACATTATTCCACCTACATGACAATGACCCTCACCCAATAGTACTGCAGATCCCAAATGTTCACCATCCATAAGTCACTGGAATACTGTCATCCAGTGATCACCTTCATACTGCAATAATAAACATGCATGCAATGAGGAAGCTGACCATTTGGCAAAGGAAGGAGAACAGCAGCCCCAACTAGAACAGGAAGTCTCCTTCGAAAAAATCAAAAGTATTACTAAGGAGAACCAAAAACCAAAAAGGGAGATGGCTTGAGCAGCACCCTACTTCACACAAGAGGGATGGACACTACTGGATGCCCAGATCAGACCTTTGTGAGACTGAGGACAGGGCACTCCAGACTGAGACATTGCATGTCCACTATATTCCACAATGGCAGGTCTTCAAATCATCCATGCAGTACAACCCAGCGACCTAGCCTACCAACACACCGATGAAGGGAAAGCCCTACTGACCACTGGAGGGCCTTCGCCCATACAGCAGCCTTCACCAATACCCTCGAGGGTTCCTACCTAAGTGAAAAAGGAAGAAGACCATCATACAGTACTGTTGATCTCTAATGATCATCACCCATCAGTCATTGATTCCCCCCCCCCCCCCCCCCCTCAACCAGCATCATCATACTACTGCCACCACATCATTTCACCTGTGATAATGATCAGCATCCCACAGTACCTTTAATCGCAGTTATGATTCCAGTAACAAGAATGATTTTCATCCTGTAGCACTGTTGTTATCAAATGACCATCACCCAATAAGGTTCCCATTTAAAAAAAAATTTTTAGTAACAAGAATGATTATCATCCTGTAGCACTGTTGTTATCAAATGGCCATCACCCAATAACCTTATTATCATTATTTGTATATTTTGGTTTATTCAAAACTCCCTGTGTGTGTGTGTGTGTGTGTGTGTGTGTGTGTGTGTGTGTGTGTGTGTGTGTTCATGCATATGGATGTGGATGAGTGTTTGTACATGTGTGTGTGTGTGTGTGTGTGTGTGTGTGTGTGTGTGTGTGTGTGTGTGTGTGTGTGATAGTGTTGATTTCACCTATGACAATGGTCACTATTCATCAATCATTGATCATTTCCAGTTTTCTGCTCAGTTGACATTATACCAATGCTATCATGTTATTTCACTCATGACAATGATCAACATCCTATAGCATTGTTTATCCCACTTATGACAATGATCATCATCATCATTTAAAAAAAATATATATATATATATATATATATTGAATTATAAACAAAGCTTGCTCTTATGTCCCAGATTGTAAAAATAGGGAGGTGATAAGCCTATTTTTACAATCTGAGACATAAGAGCAAGCTTTGTTTATAATTCAATATTTCTTGCAGTCACTGCAACACCTAGCTGCTCTGTAAGTTGCTGGAATGGTGCTCAGTACTATCCTTGGAATTTATTTTTTTTATATATATATATATATATATATATATATATATATATATATATATATATATATATATATATTGTGAGTGTGTGTGTGTGTGTGTGTGTGTGTGTGTGTGTGTGTGAGAGAGTGAGAGAGAGAGAGAGAGAGAGAGAAAACAGGTGTGTATGTGTGTGAAAACTCCTCACAATTAGTCTCTTTTGACTATAATTCACCCATAATACCCTCCCCTCTCTTCCCCCCTGCACCCCCACCCCCTTTTTTTTCCCCCACAATACTATTTGCATGAATTTCTCACCCCCCCACCCACCCCACCCGCACCCCACACACGTTGTGTGGGAGGACAGATATGAAACTTTCTCTCTCCCTCCCCCTTTACCCTCTACCCCCCCCCCCCCCCCCCCCCCCCCCTCCCCTCCATATTCTGTCCCCCCCCCTTTTTCCCTCTCCTAATGACATCTTACCAACCATTGATCATTTCCAATCTCTTCCAATCATTACTATCATTACCCACACCCCTACATACAACTACCCACACATAACTACTATCATTGCCATCACCACTCATTAAAACTGTTCATTTATTTATTTATTCATTTATGTCTTTTACATTCTTTATTTACTTATTTTATTTTATTACATTTATTTAGTTATCTATTCATTTTATTGATTATTATGATTTTTATTTATCTATTTTTTACTTACTTGGTGTTATGGGTGAAAATGAATGACTGTACAGCATACGACTCCCCTTTTTGCTAGTGTCCATCTTGGAAATTGCTCAAATACACAAATTTCCCCCCTTTTTTTTTTTAATAGACCTGTATCTGGTTAAGTTCAAGGCATGAAATTGTCCTTCTCAGCCAGATTTGGTATTTGTAGCATTAAATGAACAATTATGCAAAATATATTCCAATTTTTGTGTCTGCCATTTGCCCAAAAAACACATTTAGACAAATTTTTCATGGTGGCTGTAAATCAGGTTTTTGTTCAGGACATAAAACTGGCCATCTCTGCCAAATTTGGTGCTTGTTGCATGAAGTGCATGATTTTTCGACATAGAACACCCGCTACAAAGGAAAAGAAAGCCAGCAAAGTCCCACACACTGCCTGCCCGCGTAATGCACGTGGCTCTCGCTTTGTGAACTGAACTCCGCGAGCAGACCGGCGGTCATTTCAAAGCCAGCACTCTGCTTGTGACCGGCTGCACGACAGGACGACAAACAAACGTGCTGCTGCGTTCGTGCAGTGGGGCAAGAATGCTGAAAACCTCACTGGTGTTGCGGACTGGGAGATTTCCAATTTGCGGAGTTTTGTGATTCGAGGCCCCAATAGATACAGAAAGATGCCTTGTTGACCCCTTCGCTCGAATGTGGGGGAAACCCCGACAGAGTATGGTGAGCTGATGATTTTTTAAAAACGTATGATTAATATCAATTTCTGTTGTCAGTTTTTGTCTCGCTGTCCAGCCCTTTCCAGCTACCACTGGATAGCATTAAACTTTCAGGCGATATTGCAGACTTCTATTTTAATCCCCCCCGCCCCGTCAACCTATCTTGTTTTTTCTGTAATATTAATCATGCAAATGATTATTTGCATGGTTAGTATGCAGAAAGGAGAATGTGTGTGTGTGTGTTAGGAGGGGAGGGGGATAGAAGAAAGGGGGTTCTTGAACATGGACCAAATTTGAAGGCCCTTAAAAAATTTGAAGTACAAACAGTACTTGAATGGACAGGCCACCTCTTTTAGACTGCGTTGGGTAAACCTCCCTTCAAAAGAGACTGCGTTCCACCACTTAGGGCTGTGTCCAGGCTGAGTCACCCCAGAAGATAATACAATGGTCAGTTGACGGACAGTCCTTCCAGTGAGACTATAAACCGAGGTTCCGTGTGTGAACACACACACAATGTCTTGCACACACGTAAAATTCCATCACCAGTTTGACCCTTGGTATGGATGACACATTACACAGTATGCGCGCTTTCCCCAAAATTGGAGTATGGCTGCCTTAATGGCGGGATAAAAAAAACGGTCATACACATGCAAGTGTCAGAATAATCAACTTGATGATTGTGGACACTCTACAGAAAAGAAATAAAAGAAGAAAGACAGCGCTTTTCAGAAATGTTCCTTGAGTTGCTTCCCCTGTAAGGTTATTTTCCCTGACTGGGATAACGTGTGGGGTTGCCTTCCATTGAACTCCACAAGGGCCGTACTTGCATGTCGTCAGTAAACTTACTTCTACAATGAGATTAATCCTGGGTACAAACACTGTGGGTTCAGTGCATTCTACTTTCGTACCTGTATCCTCTGGGTTTTGTCTCGGTTTCTGCCAACGAAGTATCTAGAAAGTAAAGGGTGAAGGTCAGATAAAAAGAGGGATTCCCTCCTTCTGGGCATGTTTTGAATAACTGCCAACCTTCTGCACATGTCCATCGCCATCAATGTTGTTGACGAAATGGTTGCTAAACAGCGTGCCGTCTGCTTCACAGATGCGGAGGTACTTGTCCTCTTGCAGGCCATTGGAGATGACCGACAAGTTCTATTGTGTCGGATAAATACTGGCAACATGATCTGCAAGAAGAATGAAGCATGGGAGAGAGTTGCAGCTGATGTGTCAGCCTTGGGAGTGGCATTGCGCACAGTGACCGGAGTGCACAACAAATGGAGGGATTTAAAGGAGGTGGTGTTGGGGCAGAAGGCTGCTGCTTCAAAGACTGGGGGTGAGCCTCCGCAGAAACTTCACCAGTTCACTGACTTAGTGAATACCATCCTTGGTGAGGGCTCTGCTTTGTCATATGGCATTGCAGGTATGTAGCATGTATTTGGGTGTTAGTTACTGTTAATCTTTGTGATCTGTATCACTGTCGATATGTCATTCTGTGAAATGTGTAACTGTTGCTGTTGTCAGTGTCGCTAGTCAGTTTAATGTCAGACTGTGACATCTTTCATCATTATTATTACTTTTTTGACAGACTAATGTGACACTGTAAAAGTGTAAACAATGATCAGAGTGTAACTGAGTGAGACTGACACCCTCTCTCTCTGGCTATGTATGTGTGTCATTGTGTCGTGTCGTGTGAATCCTGCAAAGCAAGAAAAAAAAAGTGGGGCTGCTGTGTAGTTATCTATTATTTATTTAACATGTTTTCATAGTTTCAAAATTATGACATGATAGATGATAGACTGCAAATAAAGTAGAAGAACATTAGTCCTGATTGATAGTCTTTAAATGGTACCCTTTATATAGCTGTAGTGTGTGGATCATTGGATTACTACCTCAAAAGCGAGTGTGAACTAGTAAAACTACCAATGGTTGTGATGATTTATTGTAGCAATGATACTAATAGTTACTAATGATTTTTCCAGTATAAATGAAGGTATTCCTCTACTGATATGCATAATTATAATATCTGAAGAAGGAATTCAAACCAGAAAAGTTAATGTTGCATGCTAATACTAAAGTGCAGTTTTTTTGTGTATTTTGGTGTTTTATTGCCTGAACAATGTCTTATGATTGATATTATGTGTTTTTTTTTTTCTTTTTCAGTGCAGGGAACAGATTTAAGCATCACTGAGACTTGGGAGTGTGAGTATTTTGCCTTTTCTTTATTTTTTTTTCAACTACTCATCTACTGCAGTGTAGTGAAACAGAGGCACCTGTCTTGTCGGCTTTTCCACGCGTTGAACCTTTTTTGTGTTAAGTGTGTTGAACTCAAATGTTAAACTGGAGCACAATTAGCCTTCACACATACACTTACAGTTACACAAACACATATGTGTGGTGATAGTATAGTTACGTTTTGAGTGTTGTTGAGACCATGGGTGATAACTACCTCTTTTTGTCTTACTGTCAGTCTCCCCAGACTTCATTTCCTTCATCATTGTTGGCTACATGTGATGATTTTATGCTGCTTCCAGAAACATTCAGGCAAAAACTATGTGATGTGAAGATGTAGACTGCGGCTGTGAATGGAAAACATACAGTATACACAAACAGATTTCAGGTTTTGTTTTATAGCATAGGTTCAGTTTGTACTTGTACGCTTTGAAGCATTTAGCCTGTTATTTTGTCACTCATATGAACATGCTTTGAATTTTTCTGGCCTAGATCATTCAATGGTAAAGTTTGTTGATTAGATACTAGATATACTGTACTGTGACCAATGTTTGTCCAGTAGATAGTCCAAGTGTTGACCGTTTCTGCTTTAACAAAGTGATTAGATAGGCCTACTCTGTGATAGTATCTACTGTAGTCACAATGTCTTCTTCCACTATATTATATTGATTACAACCTATTGTTTGGCCTGTTACATGTGATATTACTTCAGCAGTATAGATCAGCAAAAATGTTGATTTACGTACTTCCATATAGTCTTATTAATTAAAAGAGCAGACTAGTGTATTACTGTTCGTGCATTCATTGATAATTTGTCAATCATTCTCAAGAGGTGAAAGATTGTGCAATAATTGATAAAATATGTTTTCAACAGGTGAAAGATATTAGAAAGTTTGGGAATGACTGAGAGGAGGAGGGTTTGTTTGGATCAAATAATTTAATCATGGTGTCGGTGAAGTGGAGAGAAAGTGAGAATCTATGTACACACCATGATGTGGTCAGTATCTGTGTCAAGTAAAGAATTGTATAATTGTGCAGTTAAGCACTTTACTTCTGTATTATCTTTCTTTTTTTTTTTTTTTATGTGTGTGTGTGTTTTTTTTTTGTTTGCTTGTTTATTGTTACAGCACAAGTTTTTTAAAAAATTTTTTAGAAACTTGCTTCATGCATGTTTCAGTGCAAGAGACTGTGGTGTCAATAAATCAAGTTATACCCACTGAGGAATATGTGGCAACAGGTAATGAATACTTAATTTTTTTTTATATACAGTTCCTTAATAGCATATTCAAGCTTTTTTTGCCTAGGGTCAAGTCTCCTGTGGACCTCTTAGGGCTGTAGTCTGGATGCTGTGTGTCAAATTCAGTGCTGATTGGCTCAGGAATGTGTCCACTGTGGCTAAAATAGCAAGTTTGAACCTGTTTTATTATGTACAGAGACCAAAGAAACGGTCTGCTTTGGCGTTTTGTTATTCAAGTGTGAGTATCCCTCTGTCGAGTGTCTTTCTTAGTCTGTGATGTAAGATTGTGCATAAACTTGCTCTGGCACTTGAATATATCATGTAGTCTTTGCCACATAAAGCTGCTGTGCAAAGCAGGTGTGGAGCTCATTTAGTCACTATGGGATTTATTTTGCATGAAAAGTTTCTCTTTTTTTTTTTTTTTTTTTTTTTTTCTTTATTTGGGGGGGGGGGGGGGGGGGGGGGGGGGGGTTTGCAAATTTTTGTGGTTGTTATTTGCTATATATGCAATATGTCTGTTGCAGTGGGAGGTGGTGCAGTGGCATCAAGTTCTGAGGTAGTATATCAAGTTCTCTTGTCACAATACATGGTGTCGACCTCATGACAGCAGGTAATGTTTCTCTTTTCTAATGTATCAAGGCTTATTTAATACTATACCCATCGACTTTTGCAAAGGACCACATTGCAAAACATTAAAAAAAAAACACCCCTCAAACCCACTAACTTTGGTAAAAAATAAACATTTCATTCTTCTTGTTCCTCTTCAGTATTGAGGACCCACAGTCAAACTTGATTATTCTGGCACATATTCTTTCTACTCCTGTTAGGTAATTTAGTAAACAAAAAGAAGAAGAAAATGAAAGAAGATGTGCATTTGAATTAAAATGATCTAGGTATCAAAAGTAATTACTTTTCAACTCGATCCTTAGCAAAGGGTAGGCAGTAGGTAGGTGGGTATGTAGGCATCCTTCAGTCTCGGAAGACTATGGAGTTGCGTTCTAGGTGTCTATTCTGGTACAGCGACAAGTGTGGCTGGCCAGTCCGATGCGGGAATAACAGTCCCTGTGGCAGAGGGCACAGATGAAGTCTGACGCTGGTCTGGCTGCCTGGGCTGCAGCCTTTCTTCTCATTCTCTTTTTTTCCGTGCTGCTGAGTGAGTGTCTCTTTGAACTTGGAGAGACGTTTCTGCACAGTCTGTCTCCAGGCTGACTGTTTGAGGGCTGTTGTTTCCCAGTTGTTCTGGTTGATGTTCAAGGTCTTTAGGTCTGTCTTGCACACATCTTTGAATCGCAGCTGTGTGGTCTGCCTGTGGGACGTTTCCCTGCACAAGTTCTCCATAGAGGAGTCTTAGGGATCGGTCCGTCATCCATGTGCACGACACGGCCGAACCAGCGCATACATCTCTGTTTCAGCAGCGTGTACATGCTGGTGCATCTGGCTCTTTCCAGGACAGTGTTGTTTAGGACCCTGTCCTGCCAGGTGATGTTCAAAATGCGTTGGAGGCTACGCATATGAAAAGTATTGAGCTTTCGTTCTTGTCGGGCATGCGAAGTCCAAGACTCGCTGCCATACAGGAGGGTGCTCACAACACAGGCTCTGTAGATCTGGATCTTTGTATGCTCAGTCAGCTTGGTGTTGTTCCATGCTTTCTTTGTCAGTCTGGTCATGGTGGTGGCTGCCTTGCCGATGCGCCTGTTGAGCTCTGTGTCAAGTGAGAGGGTGTCTGAGGTGGTTGAGCCCAGATAAACAAAAGTCATGGACGACCTCCAGTTCATGGTCATTGATGTTGATGATACTAGGGGAGAGTCAACATCCTGTCCCATGACCTGTGTTTTCTTCAAGCTAATGGTAAGCCTGAAGTCTTGGCAGGCATCGCTGAAGCAAGTCATGAGCTGCTGTAGGTCCTCGGCTGAGTGGTGGGCGGTTACTGCTGCATCGTCTGCAAAGAGGAAGTCATGCAGGCACCTCAGCTTGACTTTAGTCTTGGCTCTTAGTCTGGAGAGGTTGAAGAGCCTTCCGTCTGTCCTGGTTCAGAGGTAGATACTTCAGCTGCAGGACCCAATGCGTGTTTCAGCATCACAGCAAACAAGATTCCAAACAGGGTGGGAGCCAGGATGCAACCTGTTTAACTCCGCTCCGTATGTTGAAGGCAGCTGATTTTGAGCCATCAAAGACGACGGTGCCTTTCATGTCTTCGTGGAAGGATCTGATGATGCTGAGAAGTTTGGATGGACATCCAATCTTGGGGAGGATCTTGAAGAAGCCATCCCTGCTGACCAGGTCGAAAGCCTTTGTGAGATCTATGAAGGCAATGAAGAGTGGCTGCTTTTGCTGCCAACATTTCTCCTGAAGTTGTTTAAGGGAGAAGATCATATCTATAGTGGATCTGTTGGCACGGAAACCGCACTGCAATTCATGATAAACTTGCTCTGCAAGTACTTGGCCTCTTCAGTACTACTCATGCAAAGACTTTCCCAACGATGCTAAGGAGGAATATGCCATGATAATTATTGCAATCACTTCTGTCACCTTTGTTTTTGTATAGTGTGACAACGTTAGTATCCTTCATGTTGTGGTGGTACTTCGCCTTCACTCCAACAGTGGCAGAGGATTTCATGCAACTCGGTGATGAGTGTCTCTTTACAGCACTTCAGTACTTCAGCGGGAATACCGTCTTTCCCTGGTGCCTTGCTGAGGCAAAAGATTCCAGGGCTTTGTTGAGTTTGTCTATGGTTGGTTCTCTGTCAAGCTCTTTCCAGCTCTGGTAGGTGCTCTATGGCATTCAGGGCATCTTCTGTGACTACATTTTCCCTCGCATATAGCTCAGTGTAGTGTTCTACACAGCGCTCCATCAGTTTCTCTGTCCTGAATCATCAATTGCCCTGTAGCTGATTTCAAAGGGGCTGTTTTCTTCTGCGTTGGGCCCAATGCCTGCTTGATGCCGTCATACATCGCCTAATGTTACCTGTGTCAGCTGCGATCTGAATCTGGGAGCAGAACTGAAGCCAATAATCGTTGGCGCATTGCCTGGCACACTGCTGGACTTTGCTGCAAGCAGCACGGAGAACCTGGAGATTCTGCTAACTGGGATTGGTTTTGTATGCTGTCAGGGCGTGTCTCTTGGCCTTGTTGACTGGTGTCATTTCTTCTAAATCGGCTTCGAACCAATTGGCTGACTTGCTGGTCTTTTTGCCAAAGGTGGACATGGCGGCGTTGTAGACAGCAATCGCTGAAGTGTTCTCATCGGTCTTGGGCATTTGCAGTGGGTGGGCCAGGGAGGGAATCCTTCAACACGCGAGAGAACTCCTCCACTTTTCTTTGATTGTGTGTGTTTGCTGGTGTCAATGCAAGGCGGCCCTCCTTTCTTGTACTGTGCAGTCTCTTCATGTGAAGCTTCACTCTTGCTGCGCACTAAAGAGTGGTCAGTGTCACAATCGGCGCTTTGGTAGCTGCGAGTGATCTTGATGCTGGAAAGGTTGACACGTCTGGTGAGGATCAGATCGAGCTGATGCCAGTGTTTGGATTGAGGGTGTCTCCAGGAGACTCGATGCTGAGGCTTCGTGTTGAAGAAGATGTTACTGATGCACAACCCATGATGACAGCAGAGCTCTAGCAGGCGCTGGCCATTCTTGTTCATTTTCCCAGTGCCGAACTGACCCAAGCAGGTGGGCCAGGAGTTGTGATGGACACCTACTCTGGCGTTGAAATCGACTGTGATGAACAGTAATTCTCTGTTGGGAATTCTCCTTATAGCAGCTCTGAGGTCGTCATAAAACTTGTCTTTTGCTTCTGCTGTGGATGTCAAAGTTGGTGTGTAGGCACTAATTGGACTGACTGGTCCTGATGAAGTTTGGAGTCGGAGAGATAGGATTCGTTCTGTTCCTTCTACTGGTGGGGTTATGGACTCCAATAATCTGTTTCAAACTGCGAATCCCATTGTGTGTTCTCTGACCTTGTCTCATGGTTTGCCCTGCCAGAACAGGGTAAAGTCTCTTTCCCTCACACATCCTGTTTCTGGGAGTCTGGTTTCTTGAAGGGGGACAGTGTCCATCTGCAGTCTGCTCAGTTCTCTGTCGATGACGGCTGTCTTGCGAACATCGTTTACTTCCTGTAGGTCGTCAGAAAAGCCTGGTGTCATTGTCCTTATGTTCAATGTACCCAATTGCAGGGCGGAAATTTTCATTTTTGTGTTGCCTGGTGCACAGTTATTGATCAGCTTGTGGGTTTTCACCCTAAACCCCACGCACCCAGTGAGGCTAACGGACCATGGCGGGGCAGCACCTTACTGGCTGGGGGCTGCCTAGCTTAAGGCGGGTGGTAGCTGTCCAGTGAGATGCAATGACCTCTCTCACCGTCAGAAACAGCCCCTGGCGTCTGATTCTACGCCAGTTGAGTATGTAGACTTATAACTGGTAGACTGCTGCTTTCCGTGTTTTGTCGACATTGCAAAGCGAAGCTGGAGTGACCTCTCCAGAGCGCAAAGCCTGAGTAAGTAAGTATGGAGGGCAAGCTGTTACCCATGCAGCAGACCCCCCCTCTCCATGTCGCTGGAATGGTCCATTGGAAACGCAAACGCTGATGCACATGGTTTCCAGTACTGTTGCAAGAGTTGCCAGAACATTGCTGTATACAGCCTTGGACTGCCTTGGGGACTCCGACTCCGGATTTTTCCTCAGGTTGACTCCTGAAGCCTTTCCCAAGAGTGGGTATAGCCGCAGGGCAGTGGAGGTTTGAGATCAGAGTTTTCCTTCTCTTAGGTGGGCAGTCTTCCCAGACTAATGAGCCCCATCTGCCCAAGAAGGGGTGTTAGCCCTACACAAACCGTTTAACCTCTGGGTGAGTTGGTCTACATTAGTCTGACCTCTACCCTTCGACCTGTCCAGCTTGGGTGGCCCTACCAGGAGCATATAGCTCCCGCTGGCATAGAGGTACACAAGCTCCCACACCATGACAAGGAGTAGACCATGTGCGCTGCTGGTGCTGGCCGTGTCCGGTCCAATGCAGTTCTCTGAACGGCGCAGGGTTCCAACGATGACGAGGAAGATGCTGAAGATGACGAAGACGATGAAGACGACATCTACAGAGTCAAGTCCGACACAGGACTAATGGAACTTCACAGAGCTGTGGCTCAAAATCACTACCACACTGACGGCGTCTCTGCTGACGACAAGGCGATGGTCAGACACAGGAGCTGTGGCTCACACAACAAAACAACGCAGCAGCGACGGCCTAGCCAACAGGTTGCTGAATCAAATCTTGGGAACAGCGCTCTGGCTTGGCAGCAGTGGCATCTCCAGCCCAGCTGGCTCAGTGGGTAGTTGGTCCCCGGCACAGTGGCAGGGAAGGGTAGTTGTCAGCACTCAGGCGGGCCCTCTCCATGCTGATGCAAGGCGGAGAATAAGGGGGTAGATCTCAGCTACAGCCCCGACCCTCAACAAGTGGCAGCCAGTCCCCTTCAGACCAGGGTACACTTCTACCTGGGGGATCTGATTAACTACCTTGATTATCATGGCTACTATTGATTACAATCATGACTACATTTATATTCATTAGCCACATCACATTCCACTAGAACTGGGACAAACATCAGCATATTCTCTCTTCATAACACTACAACATTCCCTTTTCCGGAATCATAACACTACAACATTCCCTTTTCCGGAATGACAACACTACACAGGAAAGGATTTCAGTATAAGCCTTTCAAAATCTAGTTTTCCAAATTGGGGGAAGGATTCCCACCTAGACCTTCTTCAATAAACCATGAATACAATCATTACACACAATTAATGATTTTCATCAAACTATGAATGTCTTTTGTCACAACAAAAATATTCATTTCTTTCTCTTGTATCACGACAAGAATGTTAATTTCATTTCATATAATCAGATTTTAGAAGATTTCTTTTCAAGACATTTGTTTCAAAAGATTCATATACTTAAATACACATAAAAAGGATTTCCGCACACTCTTGTTTACCAAACACACAACTATTCAATATTCATATCAAGATTGAGTTAAATACTCGTCCACATCAAAAATCAAAACCCAGCATATATGTAGTCTCTGTTGCTCGCTTTGGGAGCTTATTATCCATAGCATCAAAACTCTCCCTCTTCTCGTAAAGCCTAGCTAAACCACATTGGAAGAATCAACGCCTTTTTTTTCATCATGGAGTTCATAACTAGTTAAGTCACAGAATAAACAAAATCTTTTTTTTTTCTGAAGACCACTTCCTTTAACACTCACTTCATCTATTCATGTTTTTCCAAAATTTCGTTTTGCTACCCTATCAAGTCATAGGATAACACAACAAATACTTTTCTTTTCTAAACAAAACCTTCACAGTGCACTGAGGAAGTTTCAGTCACTCCTAAACAGGAATACGGTTTCGGTTTGCTAATAAATAAATATTAAATGATAAATACCTGACTGCCACCAAAAACAAACAGGAGTCCCTCTTTGGCTTCTGGGTAGTTGCAATGCCGGAATCACTGCAGAGACTGCCTAACCATTTCAGCTCACCTGGCTTAAACAGAGTGCAGGTGAGCAGCAGTCAGGTGAACTTTTCAACCAGCTTCCATACGACTACCTTCTGGTTAGCACGGTTGCACGAAAATTTGTGACTGGACGGGAAACGGTCCGTCACAAGGTGGTTCGGGAACAGCCTTCCTCATCCTGTTGCTGGTGTGAAGAACTGGCATGTACGTCTTCAGCCATTGCGACAGAGGTGGATTCCTGGGATTGTGTCTGATCGCAAATGGTACTCTGGTCAAACTGGTTTTGTCCTTGTGGTAATCCAAAGTGGTGACAAGTTGTTTTGAAGACACTGCACTGATAGCATTATCTATCAGTTTGGCTGCGTATCCCCTTTCCTCAATTTGCCTTTGAGATCCTAACATCTCCATTTGAAGTCTTTCCTCCGAACAGTTTCATTGGTAGCGAAGGCACTGGCTGTACGGTATGCTCCGAACGCAGTGGCGTGAGTGACATGAGCTGAAGGGTAGGATCATGGATGCATCTGTGTCTTTGATGTGCAGATCCGTCATCAGTGTACCACCTTTTATGCTTATGCTCACATCAAGGAATGGCATGTGCTTTCTCCCGACGTTTGCAATGAACTTTATTGTGGGATGCTGTTCATTCAACCACAAGATGAATCTGTGCAGTTCATCTTCTCCATGCAGCCAGAGCATGATCACATCGTTGATGAAACGCTTCCAGATACCTGATTCGATGTTCCATGGGCAAGTGCTGATGAACCTCCTCTCCAACCACCCCATGAAAATGTTCGCTATGGAAGGCACCATGGGGATACCCATGCGGTACCGAACACCTGGTCGTAGATTTGGTCATTGAAACTGAAGACATTGTTTTTCAGAATGTGATCATTTACTCTCTTAGGATCACTCCAATCAGTGGGCAGTCTGGTGCAAGATCAGCAGAAATAGTGTCTGACAATGACATAGAGACCTCATCGTGAGGAATGTTACTGTAGAGCCCCACATTATCTATTGTGACAATCAGAGCTTCAGGTGGCAGTGGTTGGTATTTCTCTTTCCAGTTCTCCACTGTTTGAAGAAAATGGGTGGTATCTTTCAGATAGGATAGAAGGCTTTGTACCAATGTTGCATCCAAAAGTCCATTAATTTAGACAGCTTTTCTTTGGGTCCTCCACACATCCTGACACAATGGGCTTCCCTGGTGGTTTCTCTGTACTTTGTGAACCTTTGGCAAGTGATAGAAAATGCTCGTTTTCGTTTCATCTGTAGTGAGTCGGGCTCATCTGTAGCAGTCATCATCAATTAACTCTCTGTTGCGGAGCTCCTCCACAATGTTATTTGACTCGCGAGCAATGGATGCTGTAGGATCATGAGAGAGAGGCGCTGGTAGTTGTCTGTGTTGTTCAGTTGTCTGAGTGCTTCTGCTTCATAGTCACTGCAGTCTTGCACTGCTGTAGCCCCTCCTTTGTCTGGTTTAGAGATTCTGATCTGGCAGTTCTGAACCATGTTTGAAGCTCAGACAATGCATGTGGACAGTTCCTGTTCAGATTACGTTTCTTCACTTGGGAGGAATGTGTCCTGCTGCCATGGAAGTGATGGTATCACAATAGGCATCTAAGCCCTTATCTCGTCCCTCTGGTGGGGTACCACATTTTCTTCTTGTAGAATTTCATTGTCTTGGGGATTTGTGCAGGTACGTCATCACAATGAAGAAACTCTCTGAGACGCAGTCTTCTCTCTCCTCCTTTTATGTCCCAGAGCAGTTCTGCCTCATTGACAGAAGTTGGTGCGGGGGGCAAAATTTAGAGCCCAGTGACAGCACATAACGTTGTTCTGCAGAGCGTTGTACTGATGATAAATTTATCACCTGGTTGGGTTCAGGCTCTAACACAGTGTTACGTCTTCAGAAATGGCAATTCCGTCTATTTGAGGTGAATGAGTGTTGGTTTGTCCTAAAATTTGGAGGAATTTGAGGTCCGTACCTATGGATGGGAGTGGGAGAACTGTCTTTAGTTCTTTGACTGATAAGTAGGTGTGTGTGAGTATTGCCCTGTGTAACTGAGCCATGAGACACAATCTGGCACCCTTGAACAGCTTCAGGTTCTGATGAATGTATTTCAGTCTTTTCTGAAGGCTCATCTTCTAGAAATCCCTTGTTTCAGACTAGAGACTTATCCAATCCTGAGATTTCAGCCTCTCTTGAAGACACGTCTAGAAATCCCTTGTTGTAGTCCAGAGACTGGTCCAATACTGAACTGATTTCCATCTCTTCTGAAGGCTTGTTTTCCAGAAATCCCCTGTCCAACACTCACAAATAATTTTCAGTTTCAACAGGTGTGCAGTCTTGATCCTCAATGGTTGAAGAGTGTTGCTCGTGGAATCCTCTGTTGCACTCATTTGAATCATTGAGTGAAGTGCTGGATTCTGTTGAAGTGGTTTCGCAAGCAAATGGAGAGACTGACATATGTTCATCAGTATTCCTGGCATTGGAAAAGCTAATGTCCAGAACTGACCTTTCTCCATGGCTACCTCGACTTAGTAAAGCTTGATTGTAAACAAATGTAGTTTCATTTTGATAGGCTCGAGCGCTAATGAGAGAGAACTTTTTCTTTTTTCTCTCTCTCACACTCGTCATATATTCTTTTTGCCTTTGTTTTCAACGTGGCAAGGCTTGCTGGTAGATCTGCCGATTCAGATGCTGACTTGAAATTTGATTGCACCCTACATGTTAGCTCCTCAAATTCAGCATACAATACACTGACTTCTTTTTCATAGAACTCCTTAAACATTTGAGGATAGGCAACTCTGTTTCCGCTACAAGAGAAGAGAGATGAAGTCATGAGGGGTGGACGGAGGAAGTGCAGAGTGTCCAAATTTCAAAGAGAATCTCTTTGGTACAAGGTTGTGCGTATCACAACGTGATAGAAAGTTCAGATGACTGTTATACCGTGATATCTTCACTAAGACATTTTTGGTCTTTGTATGCAGCCTCACGCGCGGAATGCAGGTCTAGACCTAGGAGTTGTGTCCGATTTTTCCAAGTTTCCAGATGAGCCTCAGTGGACCTTTTTCGCATCAGAGATTCGTTTTATCTTGCAGCTTTTTTTGCAAAGAGTCCACCAGCTCTCTGGCATACAAGGCGTTGTATGCTGACCCTCTGTTCAAAATTCCCATCCTGTCAGAAAATTTCCACTGACAGTTCCAAGTCTGAAGATGGAGTGGCCTGTGCAGCCTATTGCCCTGGTGCTCCTTCTCAAATACTGTTAGAACATATTCCTTCAGACGCTTCTGTTTACTCTGCTGAACTTACAGCTCTGGTTCTGGTTCTGGCTGAGGATAATCTCACAGTCTACGAAGAGGGACTTTCTGGTTCTGTCGGATTTGCTGTCGGCTTTGGAGGCCATAGCTGGCTGCAACCTCCAGCATCCCAAACTTTTACACTTCTTTGAACTTTTTATTTTATTTTATTTTATTTTATTTGCTGTCCCAACCTCTACGTGACTTCAGAGGCAGTGCACCCATGCCGCTCATTCCGACACCCCATCCACAACCACAGCCCGGTCGGCCCTGCCGCAGCCCCGGCACTGGCAATCCACAGGGAGCAGTCAATGTCAAGTCGTCAAGAGGCAACCCACCGGAGGAGACACTGCACTGCTGCCGAGTCACTTCGGTGGTGTTCAGTGGCGCCTGTTCTGATCTAACATACACAGGACACCACCTACTAAGCCCCCTACTGACGACAATAATTGCTTAGTTGTGGAGCCGGCGTGAGTGAGCTCTCCCTCCAGAGGGCGCCACCACGTTCGTCCAACAACAGCCCCCATGGACTCGCCGATACCGGTGACCCCGACGGAACCAAACCAAGACACAGACGTGGAGAGGACATCAAAATTGAGGTCACCATGAGAGCAGGGCATGAAGGGCCACAGAACCTGAGACTTCATTTTTTTTTTTTTTTTTTTTTTTTTTTTTTGATACTGATCAATGAGAATGAGGATGACATTTTCTTGCGTCAAACCATTATGTAACAGTAATTGTTATTTCTTCCACTGAAATCATTCAAGTCTCCATCTAAAGTAGGAAAGCTGTAGTCTCCAAAGTAAGTATGCATACTATTTGAAAAGTCGTCACAATTTTTTTTTTTTTTTTTTTTTTTTTGCCCTTGCTGTCCCAACCTCTGCGCCACCCCAGACGCAGTGCACCCATGCCGCTTATTCCGACACACCCCGTCCCCAGCCACAGCCCGGTTGGTCCACTGTCACTGCAGCCCCGGCCCGCAATCCACAGGGAACAGTCAGTGTCAATAAACAGTAAACAAGTGGGGTAATCTTTGCTCCCATAAGGAACCTAACACAGAGTAACTTTTATTCAAGACTGGCACAGCCTTTTAAACTTGAATAAAGTCAGACAAATACAAAGACAAACAATCTAATAGTGGGGGAAACAAGCGCGCAGGCCAACAACTAAATTGTCTTCATAGTAATGACTTGGCAAAACTTTGAACTTAAGGAGGGGGGACGGCGGCAGGAGGTTGAAGATGTAAAAACTGGGAACATGAAATTAAGAAAATATGAAAACTCTTCACTGGCTGCATAAGGGAACCATCGCAATCCCTTTTAAAGGCAGATATATTTGTATTGCCTGCTCCGAGGCCTTTCGTCCGCTGGGTCGGAAACTCATCAGGGAGACACGGCTGGCTGTATCTGCGCTCCTGGCGTCAAATAGAGACACACCACAGTCCATAATACCGTGGTGTTCTCACCACCAAGGGTGCAAAAAAGAATCCAATAGCACCCCCAAAGCAGCCAGCGAAGAATAGTAAAGGAAACCAAACGAAAGTGTGAGGAGGAAAAATGTTGCTGAAAAAAGATATTATGCAAATAGTATAAAAATGCAGGGGGCAATCTTTGAGCCTATGCTTGAGGATCCACCCAAGGATGCAAGGGAGATCAAAAGACAAACACAAAGACAGACAGAAACAAATACAAATAACCTCGATTTAATCAAAACGAAATTGGAAATGAAATGAGGCAGGGAACAGTAAACAATAAACAGTAAACAAGTGGGGTAATCTTTGCTCCATAAGGAAACCTAACACAGAGTAACTTTTATTCAAGACTGGCACAGCCTTTTAAACTTGAATAAAGTCAGACAAATACAAAGACAAATACCCCACTTGTTTACTGTTTATTGTTTACTGTTCCCTGCCTCATTTCATTTCCAATTTCGTTTTGATTAAATCGAGGTTATTTGTATTTGTTTCTGTCTGTCTTTGTGTTTGTCTTTTGATCTCCCTTGCATCCTTGGGGATCCTCAAGCGTAGGCTCAAAGATTGCCCCCTGCATTTTATTTGCATAATATCTGTAGTTTTTCAGCAACATTTTTCCTCCCCACACTTTCGTTTGGTTTCCTTTACTACTCTTCGCTGGCTGCTTTGGGGTGCTATTGGATTCTTTTTTGCACCCTTGGTGGTGAGAACACCACGGTATTATGGACTGTGGTGTGTCTCTATTTGACGCCAGGAGCGCAGATACAGCCAGCCGTGTCTCCCTGATGAGTTTCCGACCCAGCGGACGAAAGGCCTCGGAGCAGGCAATACAAATATATCTGCCTTTTTAAAAGGGATTGCGATGGTTCCCTTATGCAGCCAGTGAAGAGTTTCATATTTTCTTAATTTCATGTTCCAGTTTTTACATCTTCAACCTCCTGCCCCCCCCGTCCCCCCCCCTTAAGTTCAAAGTTTTGCCAAGTCATTACTATGAAGACAATTTAGTTGTTGGCCTGCGCTTGTTTTCCCCCACTATTAGATTGTTTGTCTTTGTATTTGTCTGACTTTATTCAAGTTTAAAAGGCTCCAGTCTTGAATAAAAGTTACTCTGTGTTAGGTTTCCTTATGGGAGCAAAGATTACCCCACTTGTTTACTGTTTATTGTTTACTGTTCCCTGCCTCATTTCATTTCCAATTTCGTTTTGATTAAATCGAGGTTATTTGTATTTGTTTCTGTCTGTCTTTGTGTTTGTCTTTTGATCTCCCTTGCATCCTTGGGTGGATCCTCAAGCATAGGCTCAAAGATTGCCCCTGCATTTTATACTATTTGCATAATATCTGTAGTTTTTCAGCAACATTTTTTCCTCCTCACACTTTCGTTTGGTTTCCTTTACTACTCTTCGCTGGCTGCTTTGGGGGTGCTATTGGATTCTTTTTTGCACCCTTGGTGGTGAGAACACCACGGTATTATGGACTGTGGTGTGTCTCTATTTGACGCCAGGAGCGCAGATACAGCCAGCCGTGTCTCCCTGATGAGTTTCCGACCCAGCGGACGAAAGGCCTCGGAGCAGGCAATACAAATATATCTGCCTTTAAAAGGGATTGCGATGGTTCCCTTAGCAGCCAGTGAAGAGTTTTCATATTTTCTTAATTTCATGTTCCCAGTTTTTACATCTTCAACCTCCTGCCCCGTCCCCCCCCCCCCCCCCCTTAAGTTCAAAGTTTTTTGCCAAGTCATTACTATGAAGACAATTTAGTTGTTGGCCTGCGCTTGTTTTTCCCCCACTATTAGATTGTTTGTCTTTGTATTTGTCTGACTTTATTCAAGTTTAAAAGGCTGTGCCAGTCTTGAATAAAAGTTACTCTGTGTTAGGTTTCCTTATGGGAGCAAAGATTACCCCACTTGTTTACTGTTTATTGTTTACTGTTCCCTGCCTCATTTCATTTCCAATTTCGTTTTGATTAAATCGAGGTTATTTGTATTTGTTTCTGTCTGTCTTTGTGTTTGTCTTTTGATCTCCCTTGCATCCTTGGGTGGATCCTCAAGCGTAGGCTCAAAGATTGCCCCCTACATTTTATACTATTTGCATAATATCTGTAGTTTTTCAGCAACATTTTTTCCTCCCACACTTTCGTTTGGTTTCCTTTACTACTCTTCGCTGGCTGCTTTGGGGGTGCTATTGGATTCTTTTTTGCACCCTTGGTGGTGAGAACACCACGGTATTATGGACTGTGGTGTGTCTCTATTTGACGCCAGGAGTGCAGATACAGCCAGCAGTGTCTCCCTGATGAGTTTCCGACCCAGCGGACGAAAGGCCTCGGAGCAGGCAATACAAATATATCTGCCTTTAAAAGGGATTGCGATGGTTCCCTTATGCAGCCAGTGAAGAGTTTTCATATTTTCTTAATTTCATGTTCCCAGTTTTTACATCTTCAACCTCCTGCCGCCGTCCCCCCCTCCTTAAGTTCAAAGTTTTTGCCAAGTCATTACTATGAAGACAATTTAGTTGTTGGCCTGCGCTTGTTTTCCCCCCACTATTAGATTGTTTGTGTCTTTGTATTTGTCTGACTTTATTCAAGTTTAAAAGGCTGTGCCAGTCTTGAATAAATTTACTGTTTATTGTTTACTGTTCCCTGCCTCATTTCATTTCCAAAGTCAGTGTCAAGTCGTCAAGAGGCAACCCCACCGGAGAAGACACTGCACTGCTGCTGAGTCACTTCGGTGGTGTTCAGTGGCGCCTGTTCTGATCTAACATATGCAGGACGCCACCTACTAAGCCCCCTACTGACGACAATAATTGCTTAGTCGCAGAGCCGGCATGAGTGAGCTCTCCCTCCAGAGGGCGCCACCACATCCGTCCAATGACAGCCCCCATGGACTCGCCGATACCAGTGACCCAGACGGAACCAAACCAAGGCCAGAGACGTGGAGAGGATATCGAAATTGAGGTCACCATGAGAGCAGGGCATGAAGGGCCACAGAATTTGAGACTTTGTTTTTTTTTTTTTTTTATATACTGATCGATGAGAATGAGGATGATTAAGGTGATGCTACGGATTTCCATTTCGGTCTGAGACTACATGACTGGGTTGTACTCTACGCTTCCTTCATAATATATCCCGGCGTCAACCAGGCCCAAGAGATACAGGCACCTGCAGTGTTGGTCAAGAAAATTTGAGCAAAACTCGCAGAAATGCATCCATTAAGTGGATGAAACTCGACTGTGTGGTCCCAGTCTTTCCAACTGAGTCCACAGCAACTCAACTCTGGGTAGGAGTCGATCGGGGCAGAAGAAAACGACATGACTTCTGATGGGATTCGAACCCATGACCTCCCAGCCAGGAGTCCACGACGCTAACCACTTCGCCACGGCGGCTAGTACTTCTTTGAACTTTTTACCAAGTTGAAAGTGGAGAGGGCTACAACATTCTTCTGGCTTGGATTCCTGGTCATGTTGGCAACGGAGGGAATGAAATGGTTGATCGTTTGGCCAAGAATGCCACAAGAGAGAAAATGTCCAACATCTCCTTGCTCAGATCTGAAACCCAAAATTAATGATTATATCAGAGACCCTCTGGCAGGAGGATTGGAATATACAGATGAATAACAAACTCTTTCAGATCCGTCCAAACCTAAAGGAGTTCCTCTCATCTTCGTCTGGTGGTCGTGAAGAAGAAACAGTTCTATGCCGGCTGCACACCGGCCATTTGTATTTTACCCATTCCTACCTTTTAAAGAGTGAAGAAGCTTCGTGGTGCATTCCATGTCATGTGCCACTCACAATGAAACATGTTCTTTTAGAGTGTTGGAACTTGCACGATGTGAGACACAAACCTTGTACAGCAGATTCCATGAAAACCTTGTTCAGAGACGTTCCACCTGACGCGATCTTTGAGTTCTTGAAAGAGGTTAACATTTTTCATCAATCTGATATTTTTTTTTTTTTTTGCTGTCCAACCTCTGCGCCACCTCAGAGGCAGTGCACCCACGCCACTCATTCCGACACCCCGTCCACAGCCACAGCCCGGCTGGTCCCACCGCAGCCCCGGCACGGCAATCCACTGGGAGCAGTCAATGTCAAGTCGTCAAGAGGCAATCCTTAACCCACCGGAGGAGACACTGCACTGCTGCCGAGTCACTTCGGTGGTGTTCAGTGGTGCCTGTTCTGATCTAACATACGCGCAGGACGCCACCTACTAAGCCCCCTACTGACGACAATAATTGCTTAGTTGCGGAGCCGGAACGAGTGAGCTCTCCCTCCAGAGGGCGCCACCACGTCTGTCCAACGACAGACCCCATTTGTTTACTGTTTATTGTTTACTGTTCCCTGCCTCATTTCATTTCCAAAGTCAGTGTCATATGACTGCCGATACCGGTGACCCCGACGGAACCAAACCAAGGCCACAGACATGGAGAAGACATCAAAACTGAGGTCACCATGAGAGCAGGGCATGAAGGGCCACAGAACTTGAGACATTTTTTTTTTTAATGCTGATCAATGAGAATGAGGATGATGAAGATGATGCTACGGATTTCCATTTCGGTCTGAGACTACATGACAGGGCTGTACTCTACGCTTCCTTTCATAATATATCCCGGCGTCAACCAGGCCCGAGGGATACAGGCACCTGCAGTGTTGGTCAGGAAATTTGAGCAACACTCTCAGAAATGCATCCATTAAGTGGATGAAACTCAACTGTGTGGTCCCAGTCTTCCCAACTGAGCCCGCAGCAAACTCAACTCTGGGTAGGAGCCGGTCGGGGCAGAAAAAACCCACATGACTCTGATGGGATTCGAACCCACGACCTCCCAGCTGGGAGTCCGTGACACTAACCACTTCGCCACGGCGGCTGGTCAATCTGATATTTTACAGTGGAAAGATTTTTAACAAACTTTTGGTTGAGTTTTTAGACGATGTATTTTAAAGAATTGTGTGAATGAATGACCTGTGAGTTGATTTTAATGTGGTGACAGCCCTGGTATGGCCCTTTGCGGTCGGATGGGCTATAAGCCTATCACTAAGACATTTGACGCTTTTCTCATCTGTCTATCCAACCCAATCCAGATCTGCTGGATACAGTTTTGGTCAGATGGGTGTGGCGTTTTCACACAAAAATGGAATGAAAGAAACAGTTTGTTGTTGAGAATAAATACGGCTATGGTGGATCCAAAAAGGATTCAAAATGTTCACTCACCGAAGTGGCTAGACACATAATCCAAATGAAACCCTGTTTTGAGCTTTCGGAGCTCTGATGCTCCTTCTTCAGCAGTCATATTTTATTTGTCAATAGTGAAAAAAAAAAAACGTTATGGCACAAAGTCATAGATAAACGAAGGATGAAAAAAAATGTCACAGCACAATGTCACAGATAAAAGAAAGAACAATGAAGAAAAGTTATGGTACGCAAAAAAAAAGAAATATAATCGAGCGGCCCAGTCGCTCACTTGGACTGATTGGACTGGACTGTGTGACCCATGTTAATTCCACTACAACCAACCAAACTGGTTTGCTGGTGTCAGACGAATGTAAATCCTTCTTAGGAAGCTCTATATGATCAGCCAAGCAGGGGTCCCTACTCTTACTAGTGCTACAAGAATGTAATGTTTGTATAGTAATACCATAGACATTGATAATAGTAAAAAAAAAAACAGATACTGTAGAACATATTTTCTTTTAGTTATGTACATGTAATAACTAAATAAAAGATAGTTTGTATAGTTACAATTATGCATTGACTGTGAAGGTAATGTTTTCTTCTGGCAAAAACAATCATTTTTTCTGGACATATAATTTTTAGAAAATGCTTCATTCATGAGTCATTGTTTTACATTTCTTTTAACACACCTCTTGATTTAGCAGTCTTTAGAAAAATGTTCAGTAACAAATCTGAAACAAATGTTCATTATCAGTTTGACAGGATCTGATCCATGTGAGGTGCTCTTGGCAAGTAGCAGCCCCTCTTACCCAGCCTCGGCCAGTGCTAACCTCTCCCACGAAGGTATGAGCACATTGACTTCATTGGCTCAGTTGCGTTATGATGCCTAAAGCCTAGTAATTTTGGAGAGAGAGAGAGAGAGAGAGAGCACTAGCCATGAGACTTCTTTTCCCTTACATTCAGTCAACGTTGCTTAGGAGATCCCTTTTACGTTTGAGACCATATGACAGGTATGGTCCCTCCAGGGGTTGCCTTGCTGTGGTTGGGAGGGCTTGCGTGGTCCTGTGATCCTTTAGGCTTTGCTGGCAGGGGCATCAATACTTGAAGATAGGCTAGTTTTTTTAAAATGCTTCTAGGCCTGAAAAGTCGAAGATGCTGTCTGGCCTAAGCACAACGTGGTAAGGAGATGATGCCCCTGGTAGGGCTTCCCATGTCAGACAGGCTAAGGGTGAGGATCCTGACTAATTGTAACCCGCCTCTCTCCTTTTCTTGTTTTCTGCCTTTCTGATTTGAATCTTAAATAATGTCAGCGAACCGCCCAGAGAAACGTGGACAAACGAATCACAAGACAAAACACAACGCGTTTCGACCTCATAGGTCTTCATCAGGTGAAACAAAAATGAAAAAAATAACGAAAATGCACTTAGCTTTAATTGCTTCAGATTGCTTCTGAATTCAGCGCAAGGAAGAAGGCGTTGAATGAGAACGAGGCTGTTGGAAGGGAAAAAATCACTTTGCAACTTTCTTGTTTGGTTCTTTTCTATCTTCGTCTCCCCTTCAAGTCTTCTTTTTTCCACGCACTTTTTCTCTCTGTGGTCTTAAGATCCGCCGCGTTGCCGTGCGGTGTGACCTGTGACAGAGGGGGATGAGATCCTGGTGATTGAGAGGGCCAGCGCCCTCAACACATCACTTTGGCTCAAACCTCTCCTAGACAGGAGATACACTCTGGCCCAGGTGTATTAATCAGCTCCCCCTTATTGGGGCTGGGTCAAGATGGGCAGTTCTGCGGCTGGCCAAGTTAACCCTGCAGTGCTCGGCTCTCTGTTCCCGGGAGTTGAGCATGATCAGGGGGGATAGGGTTAGTGGCGTTCTGTTTGTCGTATATCTCTCCTGAAGCCTAGAAGGGGTCAGGATAGTGATTCTTGGCCCTGGCCCCTTTGTTGGACTCCATGTAGATGGGTAAAGATGAGACGAAATTTATACACATAAAATATATGGCTTTATCTAAAATCATTCCCCTCATAAAGAAGAGGAAGGCAGTAGACCCCATTTCCCAACAACCGGATTCAGACAGTGACTCAGAGGGAGATGAGAGTGAGGACAGGTTTTTGGCTTCCTGGCTTGTGATTGAAGGGACAGAGTAGGAAAAGCCTATTTCCCGCTCTGAGTCCTTCTGCAATTCAGGAGGGCTTCCAAGGTCTAGCAGGCAACCCTCGGTCAGTGAAAAGGCTACGGAACGGCTCATTCCTCGTCCAGTGCGGATCAAAGAAGCAATCGGAACAGCTGCTGAGGGCAACAAGGTTCGTGGACAGAGAAATCCGGGTGACTCCCCATAAGCAGTTAAATTCGTCCAAAGGAGTTATTCGGTGCCCGGATTTGAAAGGTGTCTCAGAAGCTGAGATCAAGACAGAGCTTGCATCCCAAGGTGTGACGGAGGTGCATAGGGTGACAGTTAAAAAAGGTGCAGAAAGAGTGCCCACCAATACCCTCTTTCTGACATTCTGCAACCCTTTGTTACCTCCGGTCATTAAAGTAGGCTACATAAATGTCCGTGTGCAAAATGTATGTCCCATCCCGATGAGGTGTTTCAAATGCCAGAAGTTTGGACCCAGAAGTTTGGACATGTCAGAGACTGCTGTTCCGGGGAGGAGGTGTGTGGTGTTTGTTGCAAGGCAACCCATGATGGGCTGTGTAAAGACCCGGCTCGTTGTGCGAACTGCGGTGGCGACCACCCCTCCTCTTCACACAACTGCCCTGTTTGGATTCGGGAGTCCAATATCCAGAAAGTTAAAATGGAAAAGAAAATCTTGTTCTTTGAGGCACGTAGACAGGTTGTTGGTAGCCAGACATCAACAGTGTCTTCATATGCTTCGGCAATAAAGAAAGTTGCAACTCATTCAATCTGCTGCCAGATTGATGAATTTATTTTCACAAAAACATTGCAAGGCAGAATGTTAAGCTCTGGTGGAAGCAAAGCCACCACCTACCAGTCCAAAGTGGGTGCCCCTGGTGGAGGCAAAAAATCCGTCACCCCTCAGACTGCCCAGCAGTCTACTCCATCTGCTGCTGGGCAGATTAAAAAGCCAGCCCTCCCGCCTTGAACTTCTGTGAGCAGTGCCTGTGCGGGCAAGGGAGTTCAACCCAGTGTGGAGATGGTGGAGATGAGAAAGAAACCTCCACCATCTCCAAAATCGAGGTCTACTTCACCTGTGGGCAAGTCTGCCAGCAGGTCTGAAGATCCAATTTACCAATAAATTCGCTCCACTGAATGCAGATGATGACGAGGAGATGACCTGATTTCTCTCCTATTCATCCTCTGCACCATGGACAGTACAATAACCCATTGTAATATCCGTGGCTTATATTCAGACTTTGAGGAGCTGCAGCTTCTGTGTCAAACATTAAAACCTTATGTCGTAGATCTTCAAGAAACTAAAATTCAAAGCCAGAAGACCTTCACTCTTTCTGGCTTTAACATTCTTTCCAAGCCTGTACAACCATCCACATTGGGACTGTAAGGTGGTGTTGCCCTTCTTTTACATAAAACTTTGCTGTTTAGTCCTGTCGCTCTGACTACCTCCCTTCAAGCTGTAGCTGCCAGAGTCACTCTCCACAAGACTATTACAGTTTGCTCACTCTATCTTCCACCTTCTGTCCCGGTTTGTCGTCAGGACCATGTCAGTCTGATTGGAGAGTTTCCTCGGCCTTTTTTGCTGTTGGGTGATTTCAGTGGACACACCCCCTTTGGGGTAGTGTGAATTTGTCATCCAGAGGTCTGCTTCTTGAAGATGTCCTTTTCAGACTTTGATTTGTGCTGTCTGAACGATGGAACTCCAACTTACCTCCACTCTTCCACAGGTCACTTTCGTGTTTAGATTTGTCAATTTGTGACCCCTTGCTGGTCCTGGACTATGAGTGGTCTGTCCATTTCCGTGTTCTTTTAAAACCTGTATTAACTGAAACCGTCTCTGTCTCACAACATCTTAATTATAAGAAGTCAAACGGGAATCTTTTTGCAACTAATTTTTCAAAAGAATTCCAGGAAATTGATTTTTTTCAGAGTCCAGACCCAGCAGAATAGCTGACCAACACTGTGATAAACTGTGCTAAAACCTGTATTCCAATGTCTTCCAACAAACTCCAGCTGCCCAAAACACCCTGGTTTAATTCTGACTGCCAACTAATCTCAAAAGTATGCAAACAGGCTCAGCGTCAGGTATACCAATGACCTTCAGGTCCCAACGCTCGAGCCCATCAGAAACTCCGTGCCAAATCGAGACACTTTCAAAATCAGTAAACGTCAGTCTTGGAGAAACTTCTGCTCCGGGCTGACATCTAAAACTCCAAAGAAAAAAGTTTGGAACATCATCGGAAAAATCAAAGGGAAGAACACCAACCCCTCCATTCATCACCTGAAACTTGCCGATGCTCTGATCACTGAAAAACAAGCTGTTGCCAATCTCTTGGCCTCCACCACCATCCAACAGAACTGCAATGATTCTGCCCCTGGTCTGGATGACATTCATTATCAGGTTTTGAAACGCCTTCCAGAAAGCTGTCTCCAGACCCTTATTAAAGTCTATAACCATATCTGGACCACAGGGTGCTTTCCACCCTCCTGGTGGAAAGCCCTGATCATTCCTATCCCAAAGTCAGGAAAGGCGTTCAACGCATCAAACTATCGCCCAATAGCTCTGACCAGCTGCCTCTGTAAGCTGATGGAAAAGATGGTCAACTCCCGTCTGATGTGGAAGCTGGAAACCGATGGCCTTTTGGCCAGTGAACAGTGCGGGTTCTGCAAGTACCACTCGACAGTTGACCATTTAGTCCGGCTAGAAACCACCATCCGCAATGCCTTTGTCAATAAGTAGCATGTGGTCGCATATGAGATCACATGGAAATCAGGAATTCTTATGGATTTGCATAAACTTGGTTTTCGTGGTTATCTGCCTCTGTATACTGAAAACTTTCTGGCTGATTGACATTTCCAGGTGCATGTTGGCACCACACTTTCGGACATCCATTGGCAGGAGTTGGGTGCACCTCAGGGGAGCATCCTTTCTCCTGCCCTTTTCAGCATTAAAATCAACGACATTGTCAAATCGGTAAGCCAGGGTTTTGAGTCCTCTCTGTCTGTTGACGACTTCGCGCTGTATGCAGTTGGAGCTTCTTACACCAGCGTACAACGTCGACTCCAACTTTGTGTCAACAAGATTGAACAGTGGGCAAAGGAAAACGGGTTTATCTTCACATACCAAAACCCAGTCAGGACAAGATCCTGCAAAGTGAAGATCCAGCAGGATGTGTTTCAGATTTCATACTGAATTGTGCAAAGTCAACCATCCATACATCTTCCAAGAAGCCCCTAATGCCAAAAGTTCCTTGGTTCAACTCTGAATGCAAGGAAATTAACAAAACCGTAAAAGAGCTCAACGTCGGGTCTCTTGCAGACCTTCGGTGCCCAACGTCCAAGCGCATCAGAAACTGAGGGCCAAATCCAAACACATATATAAGACCAGTAAGCGTTTATCTTGGAGACAGTTTTGCTCAAGTCTCACATCCAAAACATCGAAGAAAAAAGTGTGGGAAATCATCAAGAAAATTAAAGGGAAGAACACCAGCCCCACTGTGAACCATCTCAAGTTTTCTGACTCTTTAATAACAGAGTTGCTAATCTGCTTACTTCAACCATTGAAAAGAATTCCTCCTCTCCTAACAAATCAGCCAGTTTTGTCAAAAACAAAGCCCTTAAAGAAAAATAACCCTGCAACTTTTCGTCAGACAACATGGAAGACTACAATCTTCCTTTCACTTTAAACGAATTGAAATCTGCCGTACTTTCTTGCAATTATTCCTCTCAGGGTATAGGTGAAATCCATTATAAACTTTTGAAACATCTTCTGCAAAAAGGTCTGCACATCCTGCTACATGTATACAACCATGTATGGACTACTGGACTCTTTCCACCTTCTTGGCGAAAAAGCCCTCATCATTCCCATTCCCAAACCTGGAAAAGATCTTTCTAACCCATCAAACTACCGACTGATAGCTTTGACCAGCTGTGTCTGTAAATTGATGGAAGAAATGGTCAGTGCTAGACTCATGTGGAAACTTGAAACCGATGGCCTTTTGGCGAAAGAAAGTGTGGTTTCCCGCAAAAATCGGATTACAGTTGACCATTTGATCCGTCTAGAATCTATGCTTCGGAATGCCTTTCTGAATAAACAGCACGCAGTGGCTATTTTCTTTGACTTTGAGAAGGCCTACGATACCACTTGGAAGTCTGGGATACTACATGATCTCCATGATCTTGGATTTCGGGGTCATCTTCCACTTTTCATTCAACATTTTTTTGGCAGAATGACAGTTTCAGGTCCGGGGTGGCACCACTCTCTCTGATGTTCATGAGCAGGAGTTGGGTGTTCCACAAGGAAGCATACTGTCTCTTGCCCTCTTTAGCATCAAGATTAACAACATTGTTAATCCGTTCAACAGTGTTCAGACTGCTCATTGTTTGTGGATGATTTTGCTATTTATGCAGCTGGAAGCCTGTGCCCGAGTGTCCAGCGCAGGCTCCAGCTTGGTGTGGATAAAATTCATCAGTGGGCGGATGAAAACGGCTTCACCTTTTCTCCTACAAAGACACAGTGCATTCACTTCCATAATTTTTGTCTTTTTTTTTTTTTTCAGATCCTGAAATCAAAATAAGGAAATTTCCCATTCCAGCTGTCAAAGAGGCCAAATTCCTAGAGAGTTTTTTGACCCAAAAACTCAACTTTCTCTGCCACATTAAACACCTCAAAACTTCTTGCCAGAGAGAGCTCTGAATATTCTGCGGGTCGTAGCACACACTGATTGGGGCGCTGATAAGAAAACTTTGCTGCACCTCCTCTACAGAGCCTTGGTCTGTTCCAAACTGGACTATGGTTGTGCTGTGTACATCTCTGCAAGACCGTCTTACCTAAAACTCTTGGACCCTATCCACCATCAAGGGCTTCGTCTCTGTCTTGGAGCATTCCACACCACCCCTGTGTACAGCCTGTACGCAGAGGCAGGTGAACCTTCACTGTCCAACCGCAGGCTGAAACTGTCTTTGAATTACTATATCAGACTGTTCTCGGAACCTGAAAACCCTGCCTATGACTGTGTCTTTGACCCTCAGTTCCAAAGTAAATTTGAAAACAACCCTAACTGTATTCCGCCGTTTGGTCTTCGTATGCAGCCTCACGCACGGAATGCAGGTCTAGACCTAGGAGTTGTGTCCGATTTTTCCAAGTTTCCAGATGAGGTAGATGTCCCACCTGATGTGATCTTTTGGTTTTTGAGAGAGATTAACATTTTCCATCTGATTTAAGATTTTACGGAAGAAGAAAGATTTTTAAAGAAGTTTCTGGTGTGTTTCTAGAAGATATCAATTAAAGAGAGATGTTAAAAAAAATTTTTTCTTTTTTTTTTTTAAATGACTGGTGAGTTGATTTTAAACGTGGTGACAGCCCTGATGTGGCCCTTTGCGGTTGGCTGGGCTATAAGCAACATGATCTGATCTTATCTTATCCAGATGAGCCTCGGTGGACCTTTTTCACACCAGAGATTCGTTTTGATCTTGCAGCTTTTCACGAAGAGTCCACCAGCTCTTTGGCATACAAGGCGTTGTACGCTGACCTTTGTTCAAAATTCTCATCCAATCAGAAAATTTTCACTGACGGTTCCAAGTCTGAAGATGGAGTGGCCTGTGCAGCCTATTGCCCTGTGCTCCATCTCAAATACTGTTAGAAACATATTCCTTCAGATGCGCGTCTGCTTACTCTGCTGGGCTTACAGCTCTGGTTCTGGCACTGAGGATAATCTCACAGTCTATGAAGAGGGACTTTCTGGTTCTGTCAGATTCGCTGTCAGCTTTGGAGGCCATAGCTGGCCGCAGTTTTCAGCATTCCCAACTTTTGCACTTCTTTGAACTTTTTACCAAGTTGAAAGTGGAGGGTTACAACATTCTTCTGGCTTGGGTTCCTGGTCATGTTGGCATTGGAGGGAATGAAATGGTTGATCGTTTGGCCAAGAATGCCACAAGAGAGAAAATGTCCAACATGTATATCCCCTGCTCAGATCTGGAACCCAAAATTAATGATTATATCAGAGACCTCTGACAGGAGGATTGGAATACACAGATGGATAACAAACTCTTTCAGATCTGTCCAAACCTAAAGGAGTTCCTCTCATCTTTGTCTGGTGGTCGTAAAGAAGAAACAGTTCTATGCCAGCTACACACCGGCCATTTGTATTTTACCCATTCCTACCTTTTAAAGAGTGAAGAAGCTTCGTGGTGCATTCCATGTCATGTGCCATTCACAATGAAACATATTCTTTTAGAGTGTTGGGACTTGCATGATGTGAGACACAAACATTTTACAGCAGATTTCATGAAAACCTTGTACAGAGATGTTCCGCCTGACGCGATCTTTGAGTTCTTGAAAGAGGTAAACATTTTTCATCGGATCTGAGATTTTATAGTGGAAAGATTTTTAACAAACTTTTGGTTGAGGTTTTAGACGATGTATTTTAAGGAATTGTGTGAATGAATGACCTGTGAGATGATTTTAACGTGGTGACAGCCCCTGATATGGCCCTTTGAGGTCGGCTGGGCTAAAAGCAACATTATTTTATCTTACTCCATTCGTGTTAAAAGGGTTAACATGGCTGTGGTGTGTTATTCCATAGGTGATGGAAGGGTTAACATAGCTGTGGTGTGTTACTCCATTGGTGATGGAAGGGTTAACACAGCTGTGGTGTTTTTACTCCATTGGTGATGGAAGGGTTAACATAGCTGTGGTGATATACTCTACTGATGTTGGAATGGTTACCTCTCTGGGTTGTTTTTACTGCATTGGTGTTGGAAGGAATAACCTGGTGGTGACGTTTTTCATTCCATTAATTTTGAAAGGGTTAACCTGGCTGTGGTGTTTTTTTCCCCTTTTGTTTTGAAAGCAACATGACCGGGGTGTTTTGACTCCATTGGTGTCTGAAGGGTTAACATGGCTGTGATATGTTCACTTCAGTGGTATTGGAAGGGGTACGCTGATTGTGGTGTTATACTGCACTGGCATTGCAAGGACTGTCCTGGCTGGGTTGTGTGTGTGTGTGTGTGTGTGTGTGCAGCGCGGGTGTTGGAGGGTGAGGGTAACTTCTCTCCCCACACTTCATGCAGCCTGCTTTGTGCAGAATGAGGAAGATGGCAGCATGTGTAGACTGCGTGGAACACCATGACATAAACTGCTGTTGATAATGATTGAACCATTGGCGATATCTGTGATAAAAATCCCACATGTGAATTGTAATGGACAACTGTTACATGATGTTTGATTTTGTTATTGCATGTGAATTGTAATGGACGACTGTTACACTGTGTTTGATTTTGTTATCACATATGAATTGTAATGGATGACTGTTACACAATGTTTGGTTTTGTTATTACATGTGAATTGTAATGGAGGACTGCTTGTTACACAGCGTTTTTATTATCACATGTGAATTGTAATGGATGACTGTTTGTTACACGGTATTTGATTTATCACATGTGAACTGTAAAAGACGACTGTTTGTTACACAGTATTTGATTTGGTTATCACATGTGAATTATAATGGAGGACTGTTTGTTAGACAGTGATTGATTTTGTTTTTACCAGTGTGGAGGACTGACCACCTTAACATGTGAAGTGACAAGTGACATCTTCCTGAGGGAATGGCAGGAGAGTCTCGCCAGTATTAGTCATGCTGCTCTGGTGAGTACAGCCGAATTGTTTGTTGTGTTGGTCTGTCTGCCTGCTGTCTTGCCTCTCTGTCCATCTATCTGTCCTCCTGTCTGCCTCTCTCTCTCTCTCTCTCTCTCTCTTTCTCTCTCTCTCTGTCTGCCTGTCTGTCCATCTGCTGTCATGTCTGTCTGTCCGTCCATCCGTCCGTCATGTCAGTCCGGCTCTCTCTCTCTCTCTCTCTCTCTCTCTCTCTCTCTCTCTCTCTCTCTCCATCCGTCCATCTGCTGTCATGCCTGTCCATCCATCCATCCGTCATGTCAGTCCGTCTCTGTCTCTGTCTCTGTCTCTCTCTCTCTCTGTCCGTCCATCTCTCTCTGTCTGTCTGTCTGTCCATCTGCTGTCCCCTTCGGGGGTTGCAACCTTGCCGTGGTTGGAGGGCTTGTGCGGTCCCGTGATCCCTTAGGCTTTGCTGGCGGGGGCATCAATACTTGATGATACTCTAGTTTTTTAAAATGCTTCTAGGCCTGAAAAGTCAAGTTGCTGTCTGGCCTAAGCACAACGTGGTAAGGAGTTGATGCCGCTGGTAGGGCCTCCCGTGTCATATAGGCTAAGGGTGAGGACCCTGACTAATAGTAACGCACCTGTTTCGTTTTCTTATCTTCTGCCTTTTGTATTAGGCTCTTTTCTATCTTCGTCTCCCCTTCAGGTCTTCTTTTCCACACTCTTATTTTCTCTGTAGTCTCATTAAGATTCGCCGCGTTTGCTGTGATTGGTGATTGAGAGGGTAAGTGCCCTCAACACATTTTGGCTCGGACCTCTCCTAGACAGGAGATGCACTCTGGCCTGGATGTATTGGCTTCCCTTCATTGGGCTGGGTCAAGACGGGCAGTTCTCCGGCTGGCCAAGATAACCCCTGCAGTGCTCAGCTCTCTGCTCCTGGGAGTTGAGCATGATCAGGGGGATAGGATTAGTGGCGCTCTGTTTGTCGTATATCTCACCTGAAGCCTGGAAGGGGTCAAGACAATGACTTCTTGGCCCTGGCGCTTTAGTTGGACTCCATGGTGGATGGGTAAGGGAGAGACGAAATTTAAACACACTCGATATGCTACCTCAAAAATCATTCCCCCAAAAAAGAATTCAAAAGAGTTTGATTCAGATAGCGACTCTGATATGGAGATAAGAGAGAGGACAGGTTTCTGAGCTTCCTGGCTCGTGATTGACGGAACAGAGCAGGAAAAGCCCATTTCAATTCTGAGCCCTTTCGTGATCCAGAAGGGCTTCCAAGGTCTAGCAGGCAATCCCCAGTCAGTAAAAAGGCTACGGAGCGGCTCATTCCTCATCCAGTCCCTCCAGGGGTTGCAACCTTGCCGTGGTCGGAGGGCTTGCGTGGTCCTGTGATCCCTTAGGCTTTGCTGGCGGGGGCATCAATACTTGAAGATAGGCTCGTTTTTTAAAATGTTTCTAGCCTGAAAAGTTGAAGATGTGTGTCTGGCCTATGCGCAGCTCGGTAAGGAGTTGATGCCCCTGGTAGGGCTTCCCATGTCAGACAGGCTAAGGGTGAGGATCCTGACTAATAGTTACCCGCCTTTCTCCTTTTTGTTTTCTGCCTTTCTTATTTGGCTCTTTTCTATCTTCGTCTCCCCTTCAAGTCTTCTTTTCCACACTCTTTTTCTCTCTGTGGTCTTCTTAAGACCCACCGTGTTTGCCGTGCGTGTGCGACCTGTGACGGAGGGGGATGAGATCCTGGTGATTGAGAGGGCCAGCGCCTCAACACATCACTTTGGCTCAAACCTCTCCTAGACAGGAAGTACACTCTGGCCCAGGTGTATCAATCGGCTCCCCCTTCATGGGGCTGGGTCAAGACAGCAGTTCTCCGGCTGGCCAAGTTACCCCTGCAGTGCTGAGCTCTCTGTTCCCGGGAGTTGAGCATGATCAGGGGGGATAGGGTTAGTGGCGTTCTGTTTGTCGTATATCTCTCCTGAAGCCTGGAAGGGGTCAAGACAGTGATTTCTTGGCCCTGGCCCCTTGTTTGGACTCCATGGTGGGTGGGTAAAGGTGAGACGAAATTTATACACATAAAACATGGCTTTATCAAAAATCATTCCCCCCATAAAGAAGAGGAAGGCAGTGGACCCCCATTTCCAGACAACCGGATTCAGACACTGACTCAGATATGAGACGAGACAGAGGACAGGTTTTTGGCTTTCCTGGCTTGTGATTGAAGGGACAGAGCAGGAAAAACCTATTTCCGCTCTGAGTCCTTTTGCAGTTCAGAAGGGCTTTCAAGGTCTAGCAGGCGACCCTCAGTCAATGAAAAGGCTACGGAACGGCTCATTCCTTGTCCAGTGCAGATCAAAGAAGCAGTTGGAACAGCTGCTGAGGGCAACAAGGTTCATGGACAGAGACATCCAGGTGACTCCGCATAAACAGTTAAACTCGTCTCTAAGGGAGTTATTCGGTGCCCGGATTTGAAAGGTGTCTCAGAAGCTGAGATCAAGACAGAGCTTGCATCCCAAGGTGTGACGGAGGTGCATAGGGTGACAGTTAAAAAAGATGCAGAAAGAGTGCCCACCAACACCCTCTTTCTGACATTCTGCAACCCTTTGCTACCTCTGGTCATTAAAGTAGGCTACTTAAATGTCCGTATGCAAATGTATGTTCCGTCTCCAATGAGATGTTTCAAATGCCAGGAGTTTGGACATGTCAGAGATCGTTGTTCCGGGGAGAGAGGTGTGTGGTGTTTGCTGCAAGGCAACCCATGATGGGCCGTGTAAAGATCCGGCTCATTGTGCGAACTGCGGTGGCGACCATCCCTCCTCTTCACGCACCTGAGGGTTAAAACTGAAAAGAAAATCTCATTTGTGAGGCACGTAGACAGGTTGCTGGCAGCCAAACATCAACAGTTTCTTCGTATGCTTCAGCAGTTAAGAAAGTTCCAACCCGTTCAGTCTGCTGCCAGACTGATGAATTTATTTTCACAAAAAACGTTGGAAAGTAGAATGTTAAACTCTGGAAGCAAAGACACCACCTCCCAGTCCAAGATGGGTGCCCCTGGTGGAGGCAAAAAATCCGCCACTCCTCAGACTGTCCAGCAGTCTTCTCCTTTTGCTGCTGGGCAGATTAAAAAGCCAGCCCTCCCGCTCGAACTTCCGTGAGCATTGCCCGTGCGGGCAAGGGAGTTCAGTCCAGTGCGGAGATGGTGGAGATGAGAAAGAAACCTCCACCATCTCCAAAATCCAGGCCTTCTTCACCTGTGGGCAAGCCTGCCAACAGGTCTGAAGACTCCAACAGTCTTGTCCAGCTTTCTAATAGATTCACTCCACTGGATGCAGATGATGACGAGGAGATGACCTGATTTCTCTCCTATTCATTCTCTGCACCATGGCCAGTACAGTAATCCATTGGAATATCCGTGGTTTACATTCAAACTTTGAGGAGCTACAGCTTCTGTGTCAAACGTTAAAACCTTACGTCGTAGCTCTCTTCAAGAAACTAAAATTCAAAGCCAGAAGACCTTCACTCTTTCTGGCTTTAACATTCTTTCCAAGCCTGCACAACCATCCACATTGGGACTGTCGGGCGGTGTTGCCCTTCTTTTACATAAAACTTTGCTGTTCAGTCCTGTCGCTCTGACTACCTCCCTTCAAGCTGTAGCTGCCAGAGTCACTATCCACAAGACTATTACAGTTTGCTCACTCTATCTTCCACCTTCTGTCCCGGTTTGTCGTCAGGACCATGTCAGTCTGATGGGAGAGCTTCCACAGCCTTTTCTGCTGTTGGGTGATTTCAGTGGACACAACCCCCTTTGGCGTAGTGTGAATTTGTCATCCAGAGGTCTGCTTCTTGAAGATGTCCTTTCAGAGTTTGATTCGTGTTGTCTGAACGATGGAACTCCAACTTACCTCCACTCCTCCACAGGTTCACTTTCGTGTTTAGATTTGTCGATTTGTGACCCCTCGCTGGACCTGGACTATGAGTGGTCTGTCCATGACGATCTGCACAGAAGTGACCATTTCCCTGTTCTTTTAAAACCTGTAGTAACTGAAACCGCCTCTGTCTCACAATGTCTTAATTATGAGAAGGCAAACTGGAATCTTTTGCAACCAGTATTTCACTGACGGTTCCAAATATGAGGAGGGAGTTGCCTCTGCTGTGTTTGTGCAGTAAATCCCTCTCAGAGATGTACCATACACATACCCAACGACAGCTCCATCTACACTGCTGAGCTGACAGCCTTAGTCCTGGCTTTTCAGATGATCTCCAAATTGAAACATAAAGATTCCTTGTTCTATCAGACTCCCTTTCTGCTTTGGAGGCCATTGCCAGTGGTAATCTCAAGCACTCTCAGCTGCTGAAAATTTTTTAAATGTACAGTCCCTAAAATCAAACGGACACCACAGTGTTTGCTTGGGTTCCCAGCCATGTGGGCATTTGAGGCAATGAGAGGATTGACCAGCTTGCCAAAAATGCCACAAGGGAAAAGTTGAGCAGGTTGTCTGTTCCTCACACTGATCTGAAACCCAAAACACAAGCTTATGTCAAAGACCTCTGGCAAGAGGAATGGACCTTGCAGATGGATAACAAACCATTAAAAATCCATCCAAACCTCGAGTTTTTACCATGTTCCAGAGGCGGTTGTAAAGAGGAAACAGTCCTGTGCCACTTGCACACAGGCCACTCGTTTTATACCCATTCTTATCTTTTAAAAGGTAAAGAAGCTCCATGGTGTATTCTATGTCATGTTCCACCGACAGTGAAACATATTCTTTAAGAGTGTTGGGACTTGCACAATGTGAGACATAAACAGTTTACAGCAGAGAGTCCATGAAAAACCTTGTTCAGAGATGTCCAGCCTGACGTGGTCTCTTTGAGTTTCTGAAGGAGATTAACATTTTTCATCTGATTTAAGATTTTACAGAAGAAAGAATTTTAACGAAGTTTCTGGTGCGTTTTTAGAAGATGTATTTTAAAGAGATTTGTGAAAGGTTTTTTTTTTTTCGACGACTTGTGAGTTGATTTTGACGTGGTGACAGCCCTGATATGGCCCTTTGCGGTCAGCTGGGCTATAAGCAACATTACCTTACCTTACCTTTTAGATTGTTGGGACTTGCATGATGTGAGACATAAACACTTTACAGCCGAGAGTCCATAAAAAACCCTGTTTAGAGATGTCCCCACCTAATGTGATCTTTGAGTTTTTGAGAGAGATTAACATTTTTCATCTGATTTAAGATTTTTACGGAAGAAAGATTTTCAACGAAGTTGTTGGTGCGTTTCTAGAAGATGTGATTTATACCACTATTCCACACAGGCTACGAGTCCAATGAATCGCCACGAATTAATAAATTTTAGAAATTGTAAGGAGTCGTGGATTTTTGCAAATTTCTGTTCAAAATCTTGACGCTTTACGAATCGGTTACGAATTTGGTAAGATAGACTAACGAATATTCGTGGGTTTCTGCTCAAATCGGCGGGAACCCTACGAAGATTGCCCAGAAATAACTACGATTTGCAAGAATCGTTTAGGAATACTTAAGAATGTTAAGATTCAGTCAGGAATAAGCTACAAATCATCTGAAGGCATCACAAATCTGGTACGGTTATGATTTAAATCGTGACTGTTTTTGAAAATTCGTGGAAGTTTTCCTCAGTACAGTATAAAAGCCCTCATCTCTGCTGGAGCATCAGTTCCAAAATGGATTGTCAACGTAGAGCAGCTGTTGCTCTGGCCCTGGAACTGGGGTATGAACAACAGCTGGTGATGAATAGAAGACTAGTTTGAAGAAGGAGAAGGGCCTCCAGGTGGTGGGTCAGACCATGGCTGACGCCAGCGAGAAGACTAGAGTATGGGCACTATAGCAGACTGATGCAGGAGCTGAGGGTGGAAGATGACAATGCCTTTGCCAACTATGTAAGAATGCCACCCCACCTGTTTGATGAGTTACTCAACAGGATCGGCCCATTCATCCAGAGGAAAGATCCCACATGAGACCAGCTTTTGATGCCGGAATGAAGCTGGCCATGACCCTGAGGCATCAGGCTGCAGGAGACCGGTACCATACCCTTTAGTTTGACTTCAGATGTGGCTACAACACTATGGTATGCAGTGTGCAGGAAGTCTGGCATGCCATCATACAGGAACTGAAGGATGAAGTCATGCATCTGCCACGGACCCAGGAGGACTGAAAGCCATTACCCAGCAGTTCCCAGACCGGTGGAATGTTCCTCATGCCTTACATTTATTATCATAACAAATCATATATGCATCATCACATCATATACCCAAAAAATAAAAACAAACATGTCACTAATACTAATAGTCATTCAGTAGCACACAGTTTAAGGAGTGGATAGTGTGTCACTCTGAATGGTTTTCACCGAGGTTGAGGTGACTGGGACCGGAGTGACTACTGGATTCCATAGGCCTCATGTCCCTAAGTATGTATGACAGGTTGAAGGACCCATCTTCCTGGGACAGAGGGCCTTTGGAGGACCTCCGGGGCTGCTGACTCTCTGAAGATGGTGCTTGGGACGTGGAGGTTGCCAGATGAGATGTCCTCTGACAGGCAGGTTCTGGAAAGCATGTCCAAGGTACTCAGCAAACTCTAACCTTTCTGGATGGGGGGACTTCGGGCACAGCAGGGATTGCAATACCTGCAGCAACTTTTCTTGGCGGTCCCTGCTGCTGTGTAGCTCCTCACCCAAGGTTTTGGACTTTATGGTTCGGCTTCTCTTACTACTGGACGCCGTCACATCGGAGCTCACAGCAGTGCCTGTAGTGGAGGATGTGATGGTTTCTGGAAGCTGCGGCTCCTCTTCCTGGGACAGCTCCTCAACCTGGCTGGTGGTGGTGCCACCTCGGAAGCTCTGCACTGTACGGCGGGTGACTTGTCCGATGTGGGGCAGCAGCAATTGAAACCTTTCCCAGATCCATTGCTGGCGGTCAGACATTTCAACAGCTGCCTGGCCACTTGACTTCTTTCTAAGCTTCCCTGTTTGGGTTCTGATGCTCTCAAAGAAGGTTGTTAGTGCCTTCACATCCTTGCTCAGCTCCCGGGCCAGTTCTTCCCACATCTTCGTTTTTTTTTTTTTGTTTGTTTGTTTTTGGTAGCAAACATGTCGTCCGTTCTCTCCTCTTATTATGGATAAAATTGTTCCTCTCGAGGAAGAGGGCCACCTCTTCTTGTTCGGTCTCAGTCAGGTTGTACAGTACCCTGACCTTCGGCTTTGCCTGTGGACCTGCTACTTCATCTGCATCACCCACAGACTCGGCAGCCACTGAATCTGCTGCTGAATCTGCAACATCCTCCTCATGCACTTCATGAACAGGGGCTTCTGCAGGTAGTGGGGGGTAGGGCCTGCCCTCTTCTCTGTCTTCTTCTTGCTCTTCTATTGTTCTCTTAACCTTTCCTCTTCCCTTGCTCTGCCCTCTGGCTGCTGGTCTGGGCATATTGACTGACTCGTCGTTGTCTGTCTTGTTTGGATTGTCAGGAGCAAATGACCCGAATCTAATAGCAAACACATTATATACCCATGTCGACTGGATTTAGATCTCATTTCTGATGGGTTCATGGTTCATGGACATTGCTGCAAATTCGCACCTGATTCTTACCCTATCGTTAATTCATAGACAGTTCTTAATTGTTTCTTTGATGCTTCGGCGTGCATTCGTAGCATTCTTGACAGATACGTGGCCGATTCATTGTCAAGACACCACTTCACGATTCCCAGAATGAGTTAAGAATACATAGGAATGCCTACGAATTGATTAAGACTCAGTTACGGTACATAAGAAATCACTACGATTTTGTTGAGAATTGACTAAAAAAATTTTTATTCAGGAGTTCGTGGCCAAAATTTTGAACAGCGCAAAACTTCTGCCTCGAATTCCAGAATGCTCAAGAATTGCAAGAACCGACTAAGAACAAATGTGAATCAGTTACGAACTTCAGGAACTTATTACGATTTAACTAAGAATCCCAGAGTTTATCAATTCCTGGCCATTCGTAGGATTCGTAGCCTCTGTGGATAGTGGCATTAAAGAGATGTGTGAAAGTTGTTGTTGTTTGTATTTTAAGATGACTTGTGAGTTGATTTTTATATGGTGACAGCCCTTTGCGGTCAGCTGGGCTATAAGCAACATTACCTTACCTTGTCAGTCCATCTCCCTCTCCCCCCCCCCTACCCCCCCTGCTGTCTTGTCTGCCTGTCAGTCTGTCTCTCTCTCTCTCTCTCTCTCTCTGCTGTAACAACTCATCATCTATGGACTGCCACGTCAGGAAAATGAGACTCCTGTGGACTGTGAAAATGTTTTGAAGGACCTCATTACGAATACGTTAGAGTTGTCCCAGGATTTTGAATTCGATAGGGTGCATCGATTGAACAATAGGCAGGATTCTCCCGTGATTGCTGGGTGTGTTTTCTACAAGCAGAAGCTGGCCATTCTCAGAGCAAAACGTAAACTACAAGGAACAAACACTTTCATTGGAGAGGACTCGACCAGGGTGCGAGAGCTGAGGAAGAAGCTGACACCTCACCTCAAGAAAGCCAGAAGTGATGGTAAACGGGCTACGTTAGTCTTTAACTACCTCCTATCGACGGCAAGCGATTCACCATAGGTACTGACAATGGGCTGGTTGAATTATCAAGATAGGAACTCGGCCGGTCCAAAGTTAGTCTTTGTGATGTGTCCTTAACAGTGAAGGGAACCAACGGTGAGCTGACACCGGTTGCTTCAACTCGGCGCTGTGTATCGACAGCTCGTGAAACGAGCCGTGAGGTCGTGTGTTGTGACGGAAGCTCAGTAATGTCAGTGCCGGTAGAAAATGTTAGCAACACAGATGCTGATGTGTCTGATGGAAATGCTTGTTTGATATCTTTGTCCTCTAAAAATGATGAATTATGTAATGGTGACACTTGTAATAAAATGAAATTTTTTTCGTTTCTTCATTGGAATGTTAATGGATTGCTCTCAAAAAATGCAGAATAATGATTTTATCTCTTATGTGTCTGGTTTTTGATTTTGTATGTTTTGTCGAGACGTTTGTAGAGTTTTTTTTTCAGTCGCCTGTGTTCTCTGGGTACACAGTTTACTGTACACGTGCATTAAAGTTTACGGCACGAGGAAGGCGTTCCGGTGGGCTGGTGTGTCTTGTAAAAAATGAGATCCGTCCCTTTTTTACGCCTTTGGATATTGTATCTGATTTGTTCTGTGCTTTTTTTCTTGTTGACAAATCTTTGCTTGGTACCTTAAAACACGTTATCTTCGTATGTGCATATGTGCCTCCGGAGGGGCGCGCCCTACTATTCCTATTTTGATCAAGAAAACGGGGTTTCCTTATTAGAAGAATTTCTATGTGATTGTTTACTTTTTGTTAAAAACGATGTGGATGTGATAGTGTGCGGTGACTTGAATAGCAGAATTTCAAATTTTCTCGTGTGATTTTGAAGAGAGCATGTTTACAAGCAATGATCAACATAAAAGTGGGCCACCTCATGTACGAAATTCAGAAGATGTTGTCCTGAATAATTATGGAAAGCTGTTAATTAACATGTGCACTGCTTTGAAATTGTGTATTTTAAATGGAGTGTGTAAGGGCGACTTTCAAGGTCGCTACACATACATATCCGACAGCGGTAGCAGTGTGAATGACTATTTTTTGATGTCTTATGATTTGTTTTCTACCACTTCCAATAGTTGCGAGATGCATGTGTCTGAGAACAGAGTCAGACCACATGCCTTTAGAACTGAAATTTTCTTCCTCATATCAATAATTGTGAGCCCGTACAGGTAAACAACAGGCGCTGTACTATTGAAAAATTTGTCTGGAGCGAAGCTCATGCTGATTTGTTTAAAAAATGTAATCCTTTCCCATGAAATGCAAGTGCGCATGCAAGGCAGTAAGACTGGTTGATAATAATATCGAAGAAGCGTTAAGTGTGTTTAATTCTTGTATAAAAGAGGCTGGGGAATGTATGAAGAAACAGGTTTGTATTGGAAAATGTCAGAAAGAAGACGACTGGTATGATATGGAATGTCTAGCTAACAAAAGAAATGTTCGTAATTTATTAAACAGATATCGACATTCTTTGTCAATACCGTCTCGTGTAGCCTACTGCAAAGCTAGGCGAGAGTATAAGCATCTTTTAAAAAGAAAAGAAAAGCAATATAATGATATTCTGTTGACAGAATTACTTACGTCTGTAAATAATCAGAAAGATTTTTGGGACTGTGTACACAAAATTTCCAGAAAAAGGAAGCAACCCGTAAATGATATAAGTTAGAAACATGGTCTCGTCATTTCAGAGATCTGCTAGAAGGAAACGCTGGGTCTCATAATGATCTGGGAAATGAAAATTACATTGATGAATCTGCTCATGACGATGACAATCTAAACCGTCCAATTTCCAAAGAGGAAGTTATTGTTGCGCTAAGAAAGGTAAAACCTCGCAAAGCTGCTGGTCCAGATGGAATTATCGGTGAACTGATAAAAAGTGCGTGCCAGTCAAGTTTATTTCTAGATTTTCTGGTTAAATTCTTTAACTCCTTATTTGATCAAGGGTATATCCCCAGAAGTTGGTCCGAATCTATTGTCATCCCATTGTATAAAAAAGGTGATTCAAACGATCCAAATAATTACAGAGGAATTTTTCATTGTGTAATGTTGGCAGTAAACTGTACAGTGCTATTATCAACAGGAGATTACAGGAATGGGTGGAAGAAAATAACATTACCGGGGAATTTCAAGCTGGGTTCAAGAAAAACTATCTACAGTTGATCACATGTTCACATTAATGGCATTTGTACAAAAACAGTTTTGCTTAAGTCGTAAATATATGTTGCATTTATTGACTCCGAGAAGGCTTTTGATTCAGTCAATAGAACCTTGCTGTGGCCCTATCCTGTTTAAAATGGTATCCATGGAAAACTTTATAAATGTGTTATAAGTATGTATAATTGTGTAAAAGCAAGAGTGCAATCTGGTGATGCTCTTAACAGACTATATAAATTGCACTTCTGGTGTGAAACAGGGCGATGTCTGTAGCCCTGTTCTGTTTTCTTTATTCATTAATGAACTAACACAGGAGGTTATACATTGTGGAAGGCACGGTGCACATTTCATAATGACGTTGTGGAAATTTTCATTCTTCTTTTGGCTGATGATGTGGCCTTGGTGTCAGAAACAGTGGTTGGATTACAAACCCAGTTAAATACTTTGCAAAGAGTTGCTGCTTCATTAGAATTAAAGGTTAATACGGCAAAAAGTAATATAATTGTATTTAGAAAGGGCGGATATCTAGCAGCGAGGGAAAGATGGATGTACAATGGGTCTACAATGCCTGTTGTCAATGTGTATAAATACTTAGGAATATACTTCTCAACGCGTTGAGTTTTGTCTTCGCTTGCAAAGATTTGGCCAGCAGAGCAAAAAAAAATGCGTTACTCTGCATACTAAAGAAATTATCATTGCTAAATAACGATTCTCTTACTTTGTTTTTGAAGTTATTTGATGGTCAGGTTCAACCTATGGTACAGTACGGAGCTGAAGTATGGGGCCTCGATGCAGTTGCTGCAGTACACTGTGAAAAAGTTACATCTGTTTGCTTTGAAGAAATTTCTTGGTTATATCATCGCAAACGCCAAATGATTTGGTATATGGTGAAACGGCTAGATTTCCTATATATTTGAATTCCATTATTACGTGTGTTCGATATTGGCTGAAAATTACTCAGATGCAGTGTCACAGATTCCCATATAAAGCGTATCGGATGTTGTTAGAATTGGACGACAGAGGTAAGAAAAACTGGGTGACTAATGTGAGAATGAAACTGTGTGAATACGGTTTTCGGATTTGTATGGATGAACCAAGGTGTTGGTAATTGAGTGCTTTTATCCAGGTATTCCGTGAAAGACTCGTTGATTGCAGTTGGCAAAATTGGAATTGTCATGTACAGAACAGTGACAGATTTGAATTATATAGAAACGTTTAATAATCTACGCTGTTTACCTGTATATATATCAATGAAAATGGACAAACATTTAAAACGCATTATGACTAAGTTTAGATTTGGTGTTTCCGATCTCTTTACTCATTATTTTCGTTATAGACAGTCATGTAGCAGAAATTTGATCTGTCCTTTGTGTCGAAATGCAAAAGAGGATGAAGTTCATTTTGTATTGGCTTGTCCAGTACTAGACGAACTTAGACAGGAATTCATCTCAAGAAAGTACTTCAATAATCCATGCCTTTTCAAATTAACCTTGTTAATGTCGTCATCAAACGAAAACACGGTTAAAAGTTAGCGATTTATCTATATAAAGCATTCAAAAAGCGAACTATTTATGTAACATAAAGAATACCAGTATCTATTTGCGACATGATTTATGATGTACATCCCCCATTCTAAGGGGCTATGGCCTTTAAGAATAAAACATTTGAGTCTTGAGTCTCTCTCTGCTGTCTTGTCTGTCCGTCCGTCAGCTATCTGCCCGTCTATGTGGCCCTTTGTGGTCGGCTGGGCTATAAGCAACATTATCTTATCTCGTCTCTCTGTCTGTCTGTCTCTCTTGTCTGTCTCTCTCTCTGCTGTCTTGTCTGTCTGTCGGTCGTCTGTCTGTCCGTCTCTTCCTTTCTCATTTTCTCTGTCTGCTGTCTTGTCTCTCTGTCCGCTTGTGTCTCTGTCCGTCCTTGTATCCATCCATCTGTCTGTCTCGCTCTTCGTCTGTTTCTCTCTCTTGCTTTCTCTCACTCTCTCTCCCCATCTCTCTCTCCCTCTCTGTGTGAAAGTTTTTTTGTTTTTTTTTTTGATGACTGGTGAGTTGATTTTAACGTGGTGACAGCCCTGATGTGGCCCTTTGCGGTTGGCTGGGCTAAAAGCAACATTATCTTATCTCTCACCCTCTCTCAGTCTGTGTCCATCTGTCTCTCTTGTCTGTCTGTTTGGCTGTCCGTCCATCTGTCTGTCTCTCTTTCTGTCTGTCTTTCTGTGCCTGGCTCTCTGTTTCGGCCCCCACCTCCCACCCCCGACACATGCCGTTCGGGGAATGTCGACGACAGGACATGACAGAAGGTAGGTAGGTTCTGTTGTGCTTTGTTTTCAGTCTAGTTTTCCAGTTCGTCTCTTCGTCTTGTTTTTTTTTCAGTCAGTTATTTTTTAAGTTCACCTTTTCAGTTGTTTTGAAGTTCTTTTCCACATTTGTTGCTGTTTTTTTTTTTTTCAATCCCTTCCTCATCTATTGAAGTTTTTATCTATGAAACCCATCTTCATCTCTATGTCATTGTGTGTCCATATGTGTTCATCTGCAGACACATCAGTGAAATATTAAAGTTAAACGTGACTAGTTTCTGCATCACTAGCGACTGTGTACCAACATGGGGCATACAAGCATCTACATGATAATGAAATGAGGTATATATGTCCACATGCAGTGTGGGGATCATGGGACATAAGCATGTTGCATCAAACAGGGCAATGCATGTTGCATGAATAAAGTGGGTTTCACGCACCTAGTGAACATTTTGGGTCTCGAACAACAAACAGGAATACACCACGGTGTAGTCTTCAGTGTTAATGCTGTGGTGTTTGTCTGCCGTGGAGGGTAATCATGTTTATATTTATATATATATATATATATGCAGTAGGATAGGGATAGGTAACCTGTCTGGGCAGCGCTGACAATGGACGGTGTCAACAATCACTTCTCCAGGCAAAAACTCGCTTAACAAGAGTGAAAAGCTCTGGAGGTGTGCACACTAGATGCCCCATATATAAGGACTGACATTTGACCAGGATAACGAGAAAACACAAGGCCACTCATCTCCACCTAACGAACCCATCCACGTCTGTCATTGTGCCCATATGTGTTCATCTGCACACACATCAGTGAAATATAGAAGTTAAATGTGACTAGTTTCTGCATCACCAGTGACCATGCACCAACATGGGGCATACAAGCATCTACATGATAATGAAATGAGGTATATATGTCCACATGCAGTGTGGGGATCATGGGGCATAGCATGTTGCATCCAACAGTGTGGCAGGTCTGTCTATATGTCCACATGCAGTGTGGGTATCATGGGGCATACAGCATGTTGCATCCAACAATGTGGCAGGTCTGTCTATGTGTCCACATGCAGTGTGGGGATCATGGGACATACAGCATACTGCATCCCACAATGTGGCAGGTCTATATGTCCACATGCAGTGTGGGGATCATGGGGCATACAGCATGTTGCATTCAACAATGTGGCAGGTCTGTGACTCTTATGTCCACATGCAGTGTGGGGATCATGGGGCATACAACATGTTTGCATCCAACAATGTGGCAGGTCTGTCTCTATGTCCACACGCAGTGTGTGGGGGATCATGGGGCATACAACATTTTGCATCCAACAATGTGGCAGGTCTGTCTCTATGTCCACACGCAGTGTGGGGATCATGGGGCATACAACATGTTTGCATCCAACAGTGTGGCAGTCTGTCTCTATGTCCACACGCAGTGTGGGGATCATGGGACATACAGCATACTGCATCCAACAATGTGGCAGGTCTGTCTATTTGTCCACACGCAGTGTGGGGATCATGGGGCATACAGCATGTTGCATCCACAATGTGGCAGGTCTGTCTATATGTCCACATGCAGTGGGGATCATGAGGCATACAGCATGTTGCATCCAACAGTGTGGCAGGTCTGTCTATATGTCCACATGCAGTGTGGGGATCATGAGGCATACAGCATGTTGCATCCAACAATGTGGCAGGTCTGTCTATGTGTCCACATGCAGTGTGGGGATCATGGGGTATACAGCATGTTGCATCCAACAATGTGGCAGGTCTATATGTCCACATGCAGTGTGGGGATCATGGGGCATACAGCATGTTGCATTCAACAATGTGGCAGGTCTGTGACTCTTATGTCCACATGCAGTGTGGGGATCATGGGGCATACAACATGTTGCATCCAACAATGTGGCAGGTCTGTCTCTGTGTCCACACGCAGTGTGGGGATCATGGGGCATACAACATGTTGCATCCAACAATGTGGCAGGTCTGTCTCTATGTCCACACGCAGTGTGGGGATCATGGGGCATACAACATGTTGCATCCAACAGTGTGGCAGGGTGGTCTATATGTCCACACGCAGTGTGGGGGGATCATGGGACATACAGCATACTGCATCCAACAATGTGGCAGGTCTGTCTATTTGTCCACACGCAGTGTGGGGATCATGGGGCATACAGCATGTTGCATCCAACAATGTGGCAGGTCTGTCTCTATGTCCACATGCAGTGTGGGGATCAAGGGGCATACAGCATGTTGCATCCAACAATGTGGCAGGTCTGTCGCTATGTCCACATGCAGTGTGGGTATCATGGGGCATAGCATGTTGCATCCAACAATGTGGCAGGTCTGTCTCTGTGTCCACACACAGTGTAGGGATCATGGGGCATACACCATGTTGCATCAAACAGGGGGCAATGTGTGTGTTGCATGAATAAGTTGGGGTTCATGCACTTAGTAAACATTTGGGTGTTGTACACACCAGATGGCCTCAGCATCAAAGAATAAACCAAATCACAGCTTCCCTGTCCCCACCTTTTCCCCCTTTCCTTTCTCTCCCCCCCTATTTTCCTCTCCCCCCCCCCCCCCCTTCACTATTTACGTTCACGTGCATTACGTCATAATGCAGTGATCACAAAATTCTGATCTTTACGTCATTGCTGTGAAGACTCTACGAGTCGAAGTACTCAATTCCTCATCTCTCCCCAGTGGGTTCAAAGTTGTTTTCTTCCTCCATTGTTTTGTTATCATGTATGGGCAGTCTTGAGGATGGATAGTGTCAACAATCACTTCTCCAGGCAAAAACTTGCTTAACGAGTGAAAAGCGCTGGAGGTGTGCACACTAGATGCCCCATATGTTAAGGACTGGCATTTGACAGAGACACAGAGACAGCAGCAGGCCACTCATCTTCACTGTTTTTTTCTCCCTCCAGCACCCCCATCTCTATATTTTTTTGTCGTTTTTTTTTTGGTATCTGTTTTCCTTTTTTCTCTTTTTTTCTTTTTCTTTTTTTCTTTTTGTGAAGATGTGTTTTTTTTTTTTTTTTTTTAGGGGCCTCCATCCTCTTTCCGACTTTTTTTCTTCAAAGTCTTTCACACCATTTATTATTTGTGTGTTTCATTACCAATGGACATTTCGCTTGCTGTTTTAGTTTTTTCGAGTCCCATACAAGGCGTCTGGGTTTATTTTATGTTCTAATGTTTAGTGTGCTGTCACTTTCTCTCTGTTGTCAGAGTCCATGAAAATCCTGTTCAGAGAGGTCCCACCTGACGTGATCTTTGGGTTTTTGAGAGAGATTAACATTTTTCATCTGATTTAAGATTTTATGAAGAAAGATTTTTAACAAAGTTTCTGGTGCATTTCTAGAAATCATTTAAAGAGATGTGTGAAAGTTTTTTTTTTTTTTTTTTTTTAAATAACTGGTGAGTTGATTTTAACGTGGTGACAGCCCTGATGTGGCCCTTTGTGGTCGGCTGGGCTATAAACAACATTATCGTATCTTATCTCTCTCTGTTGCATTTACCACTCACACTGAAAGGAACAATTAAACAAAAGAGCATTCACGCAGTACTTTTTAAATGGAAAAAAAATACAGTGTGTGCTTGTGTGCGCGTGCTCACGCCTGCGTGAAGAGAGAGAAATCTGCGTGGGAATGAGTGTTTACATACTTGTCAGAGAGAGAGAGAGATAGAGTGATGGAGAGAGAGGGGGGGGGGGGGGGGGGGAGGACAGATAGACAGGCAGACAATGCATGGCAAACAGGGAGGGAATGTGATAGGAAGAGAGACAATGAGTAAGACGGATAGACTGACAAGCAGGCACACACACACTCTCATACAAAGAGAGAGAGAGACAGACAGACAAGCGAACATCGTGATAAAGTTATAGAAAAATTACTCATGATGAGGCAGAGAAAAGAAAGATAATGGTAGAGAGAGGTGGTCAGATAGACGGACAGATAGATGGACAAACTGAGAGAGAAAGAGAGGGGGGGGGGGGGGGGGGGGGGAGAGATATGGAGGAGAGAGGGAATGAGGGAGGTATACTGAGAAGGGGAATCACAGGGCTTCATAGAATATATTTTACAACGGCAGTTTCTGTAGACATATGCAAAGGAGTTCAGAAGGGGGATAGTGTGTTTCCCATTTTTTCAAAAATACATTGAAGAGAGAATTTTTTTTTTTTTTTAAAATACTTACAACATCACAGGGTCTGAAATCCCCCCCCCTCCCCCTTGGCCTCAAAGCTCATTCCCATTACGATGCATGATCTATCTAAAGAGTGTCAGAACCCGAATAATAGAAAAGGCCTGTATATGAATGAGAGAGATGAGATGAAGCTAAGGAGCTGTTTCTCAAGAAATATGAAACTGCAAATACAGATGCTATGGAACACTTTCTACAGGCACATCTGTGCAACTACCTAGGAAAGAAAAAACAACCAGTGTTAGGTAGGAACTCAAGGTCTGACCAGTGCATAGGGCTAAAGCGTAGGTAAGACATCTGTAAGTCGCAGCCATGAGACCCTCTTCTTCAGTTCTCTGATCTTAGTTATGTGATGGTGTGGAGGGGTAAGGGGTGTGCAGGTGAAGACAGGCAGAGGATGACAAGTGCAGGAACCAAGGGACAGCAGCCAGCCAAGACTATGCAGTGTACTAAGCAGAGTTTTTCTTTCTGTTGTTTCCCTTTCATAAGGAGCTCAAATCAGGAACACTGCCTGAGAACCCTCTCACTGAGTGCACTGAGCTCTCTGAGCACACTCTGTGCATTCTCCTGCCACACCAGTTGCTTACACCGGGGAACACTCCTGGGGCCTACTCTAGGGAACACTCCGATTGCACTCGCTCTCCGCCCCAGATATATATACGTGAACCGGACTGCAAAGCAGAACACAGCGCTGCACTCAAAATGGGCCTCACGAGACAGGAAATGACAAAGTCTTTGCTATCTGTCACAGCTTCTGTGTTGTCTAGCTAGCTGTTTGTTCAAAGTATTCTGTCATGTGCACAGGATGTGTGAAGGTGTCGTGTGCACATGTTTTGTGTATCAACAGCCTTTAGATTGAACGTCAGAGGTATTGGGGTATTGAGAGAAAAAAAGAACATGTGATTGTGTGGCGTCATTTTGTTGGTAGCGGCCCGGGTGAGTACTGCTTGGGAGTGCAGCGCTTGTTATTTAACTTAGCTAGAAAATTTTATAATCACTTGCTCTACGCCAGCCGGGGGAGTCACATGGTCTGTTTTTATTATGGCTATCGAAGACCGATACAAGGCTGCATCATTGAGGTATTTTTGTCATTAATGTTTAACTAGAGAGAAGTGAAATCTTTGGGAAAAATTAAAGAAAACATTTGGATCTGACCCCAGCAGTACCCTTCCTCACGGAGGAGGATTCATGTGGATGAAGAATGTCTTTGGCATATTCTCCTGTGTTGATGAAGAATGACTCTGGCACATTTTCCCTTGTGGATGAAGAATGACTCTGGCACATTTTCCCTTGTGGATGAAGAATGACTCTGGCGCATTCCCCCATGATGTTATGACTCTGTTATATAACCTCAACTGTTGTGAATCATGATTTGATTGATCTTCTGTGCTGAGATAACAAGATAATGGTATATATTATAAATACGGTGATGATGGTTAGTAATATAACTCCCATGTTTTATGAATGTTTCAGTTGAAAGGGAAACAGCACCAGGTGTTACCTCCTTGGTGGAGAGGAGGTGTTTATGTTTATTTTGTGTTGCCTCCCCCATTGGAGAGGAGGTGTGGATAAGTAAATTGAGAGAATTGTATGTACTAATTATATTTGTTTTCTGTAGGAGGAGGGGAAGGAAAAACCAACTTTCCGGTGTTGTGTATTTATTTGACGCACTTGGGTGAAAAGTGATTGGGTGCGTTTGTGGAGTTTGCTTTGGCGGGTGCATGCGTGTGTGGCACGACTCCCGGAAGCATGACCCCGACTTAAGGACCCCAAGTTAAGAATTTTGTTTTGTACCCCTAGAGTATGACAGTTTAATTTTGTTATAATATTGTTTTGAACTCCTTTTAGCCTCAGTAGGAAGAATTCTGATTTCTCCCCTCCCCATTGTGAGTGAGTGTAATCCCATATCCCACTCAAAATTTCTGAATTGGTAGGATTTCATTTTGTTCCCTCAGGTTTGGGGTATATATATATTTCTAAATGTTTCCTCCCTTTGAAAACAATTATTCCATTTATACTTTTGTTTACTGCTGTTGCGTTTTTTTTTTTTTTGTTACGTTAGTTATCCCGTCTCCAGCTTTATGGGAGATAGTTGCTTCTAGAGTGCTATCTGAGGGTTTTTTTCTTCCTTGCCTCATTTTCCTTCTTTTCTGTACCGTTTCTGCTCTCTCTTGAGTTTCGCTCACCTCATTTTTCTTCCAATTCTTTTTTTTTCTCTTCAGTAAGCTCCTATCTAGTTTCTTTATATTCACTGCATATTTTATTAAAGCTGCTTGGTTAGATTTCCGTGTGCCCCTCCTTTTTAACTGTTAGTCATTCCATTTGTTTGTCGATTATCTTTTGAGAGAGATTAACATTTTTCATCTGATTTAAGATTTTATGGAAGAAAGATTTTTAACGAAGTTTCTGGTGCGTTTCTAGAAGATATCATTTAAAGAGATGTGAAAGATTTTTTTTTTTTTTTTCTGAAATGACTGGTGAGTTGATTTTAATGTGGTGACAGCCCTGATGTGGCCCTTTGTGGTCGACTGGGCTCTAAGCAACATTATCTTATCTTATCTTGTCAATTGTCATATTCATTTAATGTATGAGAGCGCGCATTTGTTTCATGATTTTGCATTTTCTGTTTTCGTGATATCTATGTTCGTGCTCTAACTTTTATAAAAAAAAAAAAATTGGTATTTGTCTTTTTTTTTCCATTCCGTATTTATTACCTCTTACTAATTTGATACTCCATTGATTATATTACAATTTGGATCCATTTGATAAATACATGGATCAGGCAACTTGCCTTGGGTATACTGGCGACAAACTTAGTCAATATGTCCAACAGTGTATGGATAGGGAAGAGTGATATAGTGAGAGAGAGGGAGAGGGAGACAGAGAGAGAGAAGAGAGACGGAGAGAGAAGAGAGAAGAAAAACAGAGAGAGAGAGAGAGAAAAAACAGAGGGAGAGAATAGAGAAGGAGAGAGAAAGAGCATTTCAAAAGGAAAGATTAGATGCTGAGAAGGAACAGAGAAACACAGACTAACAGAGAGAGATATGAGCAGCAGAAAAAGATAAGCAGGATAGAGAATTGGAAAGACAGAGGCGTGAGCATGAATTCAAACTGAAACAAATGGAACTTGAGATAGAGAGAGAAAGTAAACTACTCCAAACAAGACAAGATACTAGTTTGGACACCTCTGTTCAGGTTCAAAATACTCATCCTAAATCTACCTACATTCCCAAACTTCCCCCTTTTGAGGAGCACAAAGATGACACTGATTCGTTCCTTTTCCATTTTGAAAGTCATGCCACTTCTTGCGGGTGGCCAAAAGAAAATGGACATTATATATTGCTTCTTTGTTTAAGGGGGGGGTGCTTTGGTCCTGTATCACACACTGTCATGCTTCCCGGAGTCGTGCCACACATTGGCAGCAAAAGAGGGTCTTACTTGGGACATAGTGAAAGAGGAACTGCTCAAGAAGTTCCAGTGCACAGGTTCGCCCTGACAAAAGTGAGTCTTTTCCCTCATTTCTCATCCGTTTCTCACACTACTTAGACAGCTGGATTGATCTGTCACAGACAACACACATGACTTTATAGGTCTCCGAGATTTACTTCTAAAAGAGCAACTACTGGAGAGTGTAAGCAAGGATTGTGTGTTTTCCTACGAGAGAGGGAATTTAAAAACAGCAGAGGACGTGTGCCATGCTGCGGATCAGTACCAGGTTGCTCACCTGGATAAGAACTCTGCCAGGAAAAGTGACCACACCATTTCATGCAACGTTGTTTCCCAAGGCAACAGTTCAAGACCCTATTTTCAAAAACCTATGCCTCGGTTTTCTAACCCTCATCTTCATTTTTTCTGGTATCCTCCACAGCAGAGGTTTTCTCAGCCCACGATAAGAGTTCAAGCGTGTGTTTTTTCAGGGTCTTCGCAATTACTTCCATCTGAGGGTGGCAGAAAGGCTCATGGTGCTGTGACTTCTTTTTCCCTCCCCTACCAAACCTACGGTTCAGGGTAAACAGGGTGGTAATAAGCAAAAGACATGTTACGAATGTGGATGCAAGTTCCTCCTACGTCCTCAGTGCCTGTATGTTAAGAAGTCAGAATCTGCAAATGTAGCTACTCATGTGGATACTCATGTGGACAAGTCTGAGGTAATATATGCTCTTGGCTCTGGTGATTCATTTTTTCAGGTTTGGTTTGGGAGAAGGGCATGGTGAACGGTTTCGAAGCTTCTGTACTAAGAGACACAGGGTGTACGACTGCTGGCGTACGTAGTCTCTTGTCCTTCCAGAGCAGTTGTTGACTGAAACGCAGAAATGTTGTACTTTTGGAGGTAAGATCGAGGAGTTTCCTCATGCACGCATTCCTGTGTACACACCTTATTTTTGATGGTGTCATTCTTGCTTGTATCATTGATGACCCAGTTTGTGACCTTGTTTTAGGTAATTTACCTGGGGTGTCAAATGTTCATGGTGGTTCTTTTGTTTCCAGTATGGTCAGTACAAGACCACAGACAGAAAAAGACAAGTCTGCACCCAAACTTTTGTCGGTACCAGATTTTTCTGTTCTTGACATAGACTGTGAAGGTTTGAAAAAGTTGCAGAAGGATGACAGGACTCTCTGAGAACACTGTTTCGGAATGTTACTGTTGGTGAGGTGAAACTTAGAACACTCCTTTGTTCTTTGTACAGGATGGTGTACTGTACAGGTGTGCAGTGCTGAATGGGAGCGTTGTCAACCAAATTGTTGTTCCATTGTCTTTGAGAGATACAGTGTTACATACTGCTCACGATGCTGTTTCTGCAGGTCACTGTGGAGTCAGACGTACCTTGCAACGTGTTCTTGGACGGTTCCCACTGGCCCACAGTATGCAGGGATGTTGTTCAGTTCTGCAGGTCATGTGATGTGTGCCAGAAGTCTTCACATAAAGGTAGAGTTCCTTGTGCACCTCTTCATAAAATGCCTCTGATTTCAACTCCATTTCAGCGTGTTGCAATCGATCTTGTGGGCCATTTCAACCATTTTCGTCAGGGAATCATTATGTGCTAACTCTTGTGGACACGGCTACATGCTTTCCTGAAGCTGTTCCTTTAAAGAAGATTGATACTGTCACTGTTGCTGAAGCTCTCCTTTCTATTTTTTCCCCCGTGTTGGTCGAAGGGTCAGGACAGTGATTTCTTGGCCCTGGCCCCTTTGTTGGACTCCATGGTGGGTGGGTAAAGGTGAGACGAAAATTTATACACATAAAACATGGCTTTATCAAAAATCATTCCCCCCATAAAGAAAAGGAAGGAAGTGGACCCCATTTCCAGACAACTGGATTCAGACACTGACTCAGATATGGAGATGAGACAGAGGACAGGTTTTTGGGCTTCCTGGCTTGTGATTGAAGGGACAGAGCAGGAAAAGCCTATTTGCAATCTTGAGTCCTTTTGCAATTCAGAAGGGCTTCCAAGGTCTAGCAGACAACCCTCAGTCAGTAAAAAGGCTACGGAATGGCTCATTCCTTGTCCAGTGTAGGTCAAAGAAGCAATCGAAACAGCTGCTGAGGGCAACAAGGTTCGTGGACAGAGACATCCAGGTGACTCTGCATAAGCAGTTAAATTGGTGTAAAGGAGTTATTCGGTGCCTGGATTTGAAAGGTGTCTCAGAAGCTGAGATCAAGACAGAGCTTGCATCCCAAGGTGTGACGGAGGTGCATAGGGTGACAGTTAAAAAAAGGTGCAGAAAGAGTGCCCACCAACACCCTCTTTCTGACATTCTGCAACCCTTTGCTACCTCTGGTCATTAAAGTAGGCTACTTAAATGTCTGTGTGCAAATGTACGTTCGGTCTCCAATGAGATGTTTCAAATGCCAGGAGTTTGGACATGTCAGAGATTGCTGTTCCGGGGAGGAGGTGTGCGGTGTTTGCTGCAAGGCAACCCATGATGGGCCATGTAAAGATCCGGCTCATTGTGCGAACTGTGGTGGCGACCACCCCTCCTCTTCACGCACCTGCCCTGTTTGGATTCAGGAGTCCAATATCCAGAAGGTTAAAACTGAAAAGAAAATCTCATTTGTGAGGCACGTAGACAGGTTGTTGGTAGCCAAACATCAACAGTCTTCTTTTGCTTCAGCAATAAAGTTAGTTTCAACCCGTTCAGTCTGCTGCCAGACTGATGAATTTATTTTCACAAAAACATTGCAAAGTATAATGTCAATCTCTGGAAGCAAAGACACCACCTCCCAGTCCAAGGTGGGTGCCCCTGGTGGAGGCGAAAAATCCGCCACCCCTCAGACTGCCCCGCAGTCTTCTCCTTCTGCTGCTGGGCAGATTAAAAAGCCAGCCCTCCGCCTCGAACTTCTGTGAGCAGTGCCCGTGCGGGCAAGGGAGTTCAACCCAGTGTGGAGATGGTGGAGATGAGAAGGAAACCTCCACCATCTCCAAAATCCAGGCCTTCTTCACCTGTGGGCAAGTCTGCCAACAGGTCTGAAGACTCCAACAGTCTAGTCCAGCTTTCTAAGAGATTTGCTCCACTGAATGCAGATGATGAGGAGAGATGACCCGATTCTCTCTCCTATTCAGTCTCTGCACCATGGACAGTACAATAATCCATTGGAATATCTGTGGCTTACATTCAGACTTTGAGGAGCTGCAGCTTCTGTGTCGAACGTTAAAACCGTACATCGTAGCTCTTCAAGAAACTAAAATTCAAAGCCAGAAGACCTTCACTCTTTCTGGCTTTAATATTCTTTCCAAGCCTGCACAACCATCTACATTGGGACTGTCGGCCGGTGTTGCCCTTCTTTCACATAAAACTTTGCTGTTTAGTCCTGTCGCTCTGACTACCTCCCTTCAAGCTGTAGCTGCCAGAGTCACTATCCACAAGACTACTACAATTTGCTCACTCTATCTTCCACCTTCTGTCCTGCTTGTCGTCAGGACCTTGTCAGTCTGATGGGAGAGCTTCCACAGCCTTTTTTGCTGTTGGGTGATTTCAATGGACACATCCCCCTTTGGGGTAGTGTGAATTCGTCATCCAGAGGTCTGCTTCTTGAAGATGTCCTTTCAGAGTTTGATATGTGTTGTCTGAATGATGGAACTCTTGCTTACCTCCACTCCTCCACAGGTTCACTTTTGTGTTTAGATTTGTCGATTTGTGACTCCTCGCTGGTCCTGGACTATGAGTAGTCTGTCCATGACGATCTGCACGGAAGTGACCATTTCCCTATTCTTTTAAAACCTGTATTAACTGAAACCACCTTTGTCTCACAACGTCTTAATTATAAGAAGGCAAACTGGGATCTTTTTGCAACCATTATTTCAAAAGAATTCCAGGAAATTGATTTTCTTCAGAGTCCAGACCCAGCAGAATCTCTGACCAATACTGTGATAAACTGTGCTAAAACCTGTATTCCAATGTCTTCCGACAAACCCCACTGCCCAAAACACCCTGATTTAATTCTGACTGCCAACAAATCTCAAAAATACGCAAACGGGCTCAGCGTCAGGTATACCAATGACCTTCAGGTCCCAACGCACGCCCCATCAGAAACTCTGTGCTAAATCGAGACACACTTTCAAAATCAGTAAACGTCAGTCTTGGAGAAACTTCTGCTCCGGGCTGACATCTAAAACTTCAAAGAAAAAAGTTTGGAATCAAAGGGAAGAACACCAACCCTCTATTCATCACCTGAAACTTGCCAATGTTTCTGATCACTGACAAACAAGCTGTTGCCAATCTGTTGGCCTCCACCATCCAACAGAACTAGATGTCCCACCAGACGTGATCTTTGGGTTTTTGAGAGAGATTAACATTTTTCATCTGATTTAAGATTTTGCGGAAGAAAGATTTTAAACGAAGTTTCTGGTGAGTTTTTTAGAAGATATCATTTAAAGAGATGTGTGAAAGTTTTTTTGTTTTTGTTTTTTTAAAGTGAATGGTGAGTTGATTTTGACATGGTGACAGCCCTGATGTGGCCCTTTGCGGTCGGCAGGGCTATAAGTAACATTATCTTATCTTACCTTATCTTATCTCCAACTCCTCATCTTCAAAGAAATCTGCAGCCTTTTTAAGAAACAAGCAAATCAACCAGCTGCCGTGGCGAAGTGGTTAGCGTCGCAGACTCCCGGCTGGGAGGTCGTGGGTTTGAATCCCATCAGAAGTCATGTGGGTTTTTCTGCCCCGACCGGCTCCTACCCAGAGTTGAGTTTGCTGCGGGCTCAGTTGGGAAGACTGGGACCACACAGTCGAGTTTCATCCACTTAATGGATGGGTTTCTGAGAGTGTTGCTCAAATTTCCTGACCAACACTGCAGGTGTCTGTATCTCTCGGACCTGGTTGAGGCCGGATATATATTATGAAGGAAGCGTAGAGTACAGCCCTGTCATGTAGTCTTAGACCGAAATGGAAATCCGTAGCATCATCTTAATCATCCTCATTCTCATCAACAGCATTAAAAAAAAAAAAAAGTCTCAAATTCTGTGGCCCTTCATGCCCTGCTCTCATGGTGACCTCAATTTCGATGTCCTCTCCACGTCTGTGGCCTTGGTTTGGTTCCGTCCGGGTCACCAGTATCGGCGAGTCCATGGGGGACTTCCATGGGGGACTGTCGTTGGACAGACGTGGTGGTGCCCTCCGGAGGGAGAGCTCACTCACTCACGCCGGCTCCGCGACTAAGCAATTATTGTCATCAGTAGGGGGCTTAGTAGGTGGTGTCCTGCGTATGTTAGATCAGAACAGGCACCACTGAACACCACTGAAGTGACTCGGCAGCAGTGCAGTGTCTCCTCTGGTGGGTTGCCTCTTGACGACTTGACATTGACTGCTCTCTTTGGATTGCCGGTGCTGCAGAGGTTGGGACAGCAAAAAAAAAAAAAGAAAGAAAGAAAAAAACAGAAACAAGCAAATCAGAGAGAAATCTTCATACAGTTTCACATCAGACAACTCTGAAGCTTACAATCTGCCTTTTTCGATCAACGAACTAAAATCAGCTTTGCAAACCTGCAATGACTCTGCCCCTGGTCTGGATGACATTCATTATCAGGTTTTGAAACACCTTCCAGAAAGCTGTCTCCAGACGCTTATTAAAGTCTATAACCATATTTGGACCACAGGGTGCTTTCCGCCCTCCAGGCAGAAAGCCCTGATTATTCCAATCCCAAAGCCTGGAAAGGACCCTACCAACCCCCATCAAACTATCGCCCAATAGCTCTGACCAGCTGTCTCTGTAAGCTGATGGAAAAGATGGTCAACTCCCGTCTGATGTGGAAGCTGGAAACCGATGACCTTTTGGCCAGTGAACAGTGCGGGTTCCGCAAGTACCACTAGACAGTTGACCATTTAATCCGTCTGGAAACCACCATCCGCAATGCCTTTGTCAATAAGTAGCATGTGGTCGCTATCTTTTTTCGACCTAGAAAAAGCGTATGACACCACATGGAAATCAGGAATTCTTATGGATTGCATAAACTTGGTTTTCGTGGTTATCTGCCTCTGTTCATCAAAAACTTTCTGGCTGATCGACAATTCCAGGTGCGTGGCTGGCACCACACTCTCGGACATCCATGGGCAGGAGTTGGGTTACCTCAGGGGAGCATCCTTTCTCCTGCCCTTTTCAGCATTAAAATCAACGACATTGTGAAATTGGTAAGCCAGGGCTCTGAGTCCTCTTTGTTTGTTGACGACTTCGCGCTGTATGCAGTTGGAGCTTCTTACGCCAGCGTACAGCGTCGACTCCAACTTTGTGTCAACAAGATTCAACAGTGGGCCGAGGAAAACGGGTTTACCTTCTCACGTACCAAAACCCAGTCAATCCATTTTCAATTTTCGTCAGTTTTTTGCTGATCCTGAAATTCTTCTGGATAGTCCACCATTCCATCTGTTAAGGTAGCCAAATTTCTGGGGGTTATTTTTGATAAAAAACTGAACTTTCTCAGCCACATTAAAAACCTCAAAACTTCTTGCCAGAAAGCTCTGAATATTCTGCGGGTCGTAGCACACACTGACTGGGGGTGCTGACAAGAAAACTCTGCTGCACCTCTACAGAGCCTTGATCCTCTTACCTCAAACTCTTGGACCCTATCCACCATCAAGGGCTTCGTCTCTGTCTTGGAGCATTCCGCACCACCCCTGTGTACAGCCTGTACATAGAGGCAGGTGAACCCTCACTGTCCAACCACAGGCTGAAACTATCTTTGAACTACTATATCAGACTGTTCTCGGAACCGGAAAACCTTGCCTATGACTGTGTCTTTGACCCTCAGTTCCAAAGCCAATTTGAAAACAACCCTAACTGTATTCCGCCGTTTGGCCTTCATATGCAGCCTCACGCGCGGAATGCAGGTCTAGACCTAGGAGGTGTGTCTGATTTTTCCAAGTTTCCAGATGAGCCTCCGTGGACCTTTTTCACACCAGAGATTCGTTTTGATCTTGCAGCTTTTCGCAAAGAGTCTTCCAGCTCTCTGGCATACAAGGCATTGTATGCTGAGCTCTGTTCAAAACTCCCATCCTATCTGAAAATTTTCACTGACGGTTCAAGTCTGAAGATGGAGTGGCCTGTGCAGCCTATTGCCCTGGTGCTCCTTCTCAAATACTGTTAGAACATATTCCTTCAGATGCGTCTGCTTACTCTGCTGAACTTACAGCTCTGGTTCTAGCACTGAGGGTAATCTCAGAATCTACGAAGAGGGACTTTCTGGTTTTGTCGAATTCACTGTCAGCTTTGGAGGCTATAGCTGGCCGCAACCTTCAGCATCCAGAACTTTCACACTTTTTAAAAAACTTTTTACCCAGGTTGAAAGCGGATGGTTACAACATTATTCTGGCTTGTTCCTGGTCGTGTTGGCATCGGAGGGAACAAAATGGTTGATCGTTTGGCCAAGAATGCCACAAGAGAGAAAATGTCCAGCATATACATCCCCTGCTCAGATCTGAAACCCAAAATTAATGATTATGTCAAAGACTTCAGGCAGGAGGATTGGAATACACAGACGGATACAAACTCTTTCAGATTTGTCCAAACCTTAAGGAGTTCCTCTCATCTACGTGTGGTGGTCGTAGGGAGGAGACAGTTCTATGCCGGCTGCACACCGGCCATTTGTCTTTTACCCATTCCTTCCTTTTAAAGAGTGAAGAAGCTCTGTGGTGCATTCCATGTCATGTGTCACTCGCAGTGAAACATGTTCTTTTGGAGTGTTGGAACTTGCACAATGTGAGACACAAACATTTTACAGCAGAGTCCATGAAAATCCTGTTCAGAGATGTCCCACCTGACGTTTTCTTTGGGTATTTGAGAGAGATTAACATTTTTCATCTGATTTAAGATTGTACGGAATAAAGATTTTTAATGAAGTTTCTGGTGAGTTTCAAGAAGATATCATTTAAAGAGATGTGTGAAAGTTTTGTTGTTTTTTTTTTAAATGACTGGTGAGTTGATTTTAACGTGGTGACAGCCCTGATGTGGCCCTTTGGGGTCGGCTGGGCTATAAGTAACATTATCTTATCTGATCTCCGTGTTCGTCTTCCAGGTTGTTGTAAGGAAAGTCTGTGACCACAGCGCCGTACCATGCACAGTCAAATGGGATGGTTGAACGGTTCAATGGAACATTGAAAGCCATGCTTCGCGCAAAGTTTCTGTTCACACCACTCGTGAGTGGGATAGGTACATCCCTGCTTTACTTTTAGCATACCAGGAACTCCCGAATGAGTCATTGGGATTTTCCCCTTTTGAACTTGTGTTTGGTCATTCTCCTTGGGGCCCACTTGACCTGTTGGCAAACAAATATTGATTCTATGTCTGATACTAAAAATGTGTATCAATATGTTCTTGATTTGCAAAACAGGATCAAGGATGCTTGTCAGCTTGCGCAGGAAACTGCTGACAGCATGACTGACAAATACAAAAAGTATGCAGACAGAAAATCCAAGGTACATAGTTTTCAAGTTGATGATAAAGTTCTGGTTTTGTTGACTGATCACAAGTTATGAATTCAGTGGAAAGGTCCTTTTTCTGTTGTGTCAAAGTTGGTCACCAGTGAATTATGCCATTGACATGAATGGACATGTAAACAGTCAATGGCAGAGGGGGGAGAGTCATCCATCCATCAACCAAGACCATGTTGACGTTTGACTTTTTGTTTATTTCACTTCATCAGTCAATCAACACCAAACCAACCTGGAAAATTACCAGAAAAATCATAGTTAGAAAATTGGCAACAAAATGAGAAATTTCAAAAAACATGAATGAAAGGAAACATACATTTGTAACTATGGATACACAATTTGCATAATAGCAGTACAGCACCTGAAAAGAAGTAATGGATTTATTTATGTTCAATACACAGAAATTCCTTTGCAGATAAGCACATCAAGAAGAAAATTGTGACACAGACCACTCTAAAGTCTCAGGCCATGTTATGCTGCAAACATCACAAGACTATGTTGGTAGTCTGATGAAAAGAAATTGACATAAAAATCTTTAGAGCACACAACCATGGGTGAATCTGCAAAAAAAAATCAACTCAGCATAACAATAGAAGAAAAGTAAAATAAAATAACATTAAAATACTGTGAACATACCGGCATCTGCTCTGTTATATTAAAGGTTGTACTGCATGCTAGCAGCACTGACCTTTGTGTCTATTATTATAATTAAGACAACAGAGCAGGAAAACAGCAATTATATCAATAGGACGTGGACTAGATTATTACTCGGCAGATTCAGGTAGTCTATCATAATATCCCCTCCCCAATTTATATTTATTCATAATAATACATGCACATCATTCAATCAATGTCTCTGACAAAAAAACAAACAAACAAACCCATATCTTCATTCAATACCATTGATTGCATACACATTGGCTTGTGGTAACAATAACCATTGTGACCACCAGCTTTACAAAAAAAAATCCATGGTACCAAAGGTACAATGAATTGCACAGAGGCGTGTTGAAAAATGTCAAAACAAAATGAAAAATTACAACAGAATATCAAACATGGGAAAAGCATTGTACAACAGACTATTACACACATGCTTTTCGACTGTAATATTGTGCAGCGGTTTTGGAGAAATCTTCAAAACCTGCTAATGGATAAATGTCAGCACTGCGCTAATCCGTTTTTTGAGAAAGAGTTAGTTCTGTTTGGAGTGAAACATAATGTGGAAACTGACAAAGTTCTGAACTTTATTCTGCTATTTGCTAAGTTTTATGTTTACAAATGTAAACTACAAAATAACCACCCAGACCTTCATGTTTTCCTAACCATGTTAAGCTACAGATTTAAATTGGAAAAATACTTGGCCTTTCTGAACTATGATTCAGATCAGTTTGACAGAACTGATTTCCCTATTCCTCTATCATTTCTTAGCTTTATTGTGACTTTTTTTTTCTTTTTTTTTTTTTTAAACAACTCTTATATGTACACATGGTCCCAACTTTTGTTGTAATTACCCATCTTAACACTTTTTTTTTTCCTTTTTTCTCTCTCTCTCTCAGCCTCTTGCGCTTGCCACCCCTTGTTTTTTCCTCGTTTCTGAGGTTATTCTTGTGTGTGTGTGTGTGTGTGTGTGTAAGTTTATGCATATATATCCTGCATATATTTCATACATGTTTGCGCATGTGTCTGCAATGGGGGGGGGGGGGGGGGGGGGGGGGGCATGCGTGTTTGTTCTCTTATTGTGTCTGACTTCTTCTGTGTTTTTGTACAATTATTATGATACATATGTCTTTTCTTTTGTGTGCATGTTTGTTTAAAAAAACAAAAGAAATAAAAAAACCTCTTTGCAAATACTTTCCTAGCATGATTATACAATTACAATTACATTTACAATTACATTTACCTGGTGTCAGTTGAGTCAACACATTCTCCCATTCATTCCTTCAAATACAAAGAACATCAAGACAAATGTCATAGGATACTTTGATTTGAACTCTTTATTATAACAACCATTATATCTGTACATACATGAATTTGTTAATTTGTTTTAGGTAAGTACTTTGCCAAATTTATGTTGAGGGATGAATGTGTGAGAGAAATGAAGGAACTGTTGAGTGGAGGGATGTGAGAGGGTGACATTAAAAATGTCAAAAAAAAAGAAAAAGAAAAGGTTACTGTTTACATCTTCATGTTTAAGTGAAGTCTCCTTAGTTATTGTAGAACTGCACGTGGTTCCAGTGTGTTGACAGGTTGCTTGTCTCAAGCCGGGCCATGGGTGGGAGTGACTGAAGGTGGTGGAGGTGCCGGACCTGACCCTAGCCTGAGACGGGTGGCAGACCTCACCTGCAGTACCTTTCCTCACGGAGGAGGATTCATGTGGATGAAGAATGTCTTTGGGGTATTCTCCTGTGTTGATGAAGAATGACTGGTGCATTTCCCTTCGTGACACATCCCCCATGATGTTATGACTGTTATATAACCTCAACTGTTGTGAATTGTGATTTTATTGATCTTCTGTGCTGAGGTTACAAGATAATGGTATATAGTATAAATACGGTGATGATGGATAGTAACATAACCCCCTTGTTTTATGAATGTTTCAGTTGAAAGGGGAAACGGTAACGGTACCAGGTGTTACCTCCTTGGTGGAGAGGAGGTGTGTTTATTTTGTGTTGCCTCCCCGATTGGAGAGGAGGTGTGGATAAGTTAATTTGAGAATTGTATGTACTAATTATATTTGTTCTCCTGGCGGGGGGGGGGGGGGGGGGACCAACTTTTCGGTGTTGTGTATTTATTTGATGCGCCTTGGGTGAAAGGAGTGATTGCGCGCATTTGCGGAGTTTGCTTTGGCGGTGGTGTGTGCGTGTGTGGTATGACTCCGGGAAGCATGACATATTCAAACACATTTGATATAGATGAAAACCTTGGAACCCAAAGAATAAAATGCAGTAAGTCATATTTGACAATTCTGTGGCTGTGTCAAGTTATTGGTGTTCAAAGTTGGAGAGTGAACCCACTTTTATCATGCTTGCGTCATATTTTCCTCTATTTTAAAATGAAAAAAATACCAAATAGCATGAAATAATTTTGTAATGAATGAATAGCTGGCATTTCACTCTTATATATAAATTTCATTATCCAAGATGCCGTCTGAGCTGAGAACTTTGTGTTTAAAATTTGATCGGAAACACAACTTGCTTTTGTCGCCACATGGCTGTCAACATGTGCCTTTGATATGATTTTCGATAAAATGTTATTCTGTTAAAATGCTCCATCGAATGATAAATTTTATACATTTTTAGTTGCTTCTATCATAGAAATGGAGTCATTGACAAGATTCCGATCTGGAAGTCCGAATTTCATAAAATGACAATTTATCAAAACTCCAATCAACAAAGAAGGCGACTTGCTCAAGGGAGCTGGCGCTGTCAGTCGTTTCATATAGTCACAAGCCTGTGCAGAAAAGATCATAGGCATGCGATATACGAAACAAGAGCTTATGGACTTTACTTTCAGTGCACGTTTTCAGAGTCTTTGGATTCTCTCATGCTTTCTGTGAAATCAAGAATTATTTATGGTTTGTTCCTCACACAATTCAAAATGACGCCAAAATCAGTTGTGCAAAATACCAATTTACGGGAATATGGGCTTCTCAGTCCAACATGATTGTAATGAATAGAATACAGTAATTTTTGTGACTTCAGCGACTTATATACAACTATGTAGGTTCTGTGGTATTCATAATTTAAAGAATTTGCACAAAAAAAAATGAGATTCACCGATCAAGGGAAGTAAGGGGGAAGATAACCCATGAACGAAATATCTCGTCTACAACGGTGACCATGAAATATATACACTGTTAGCTACAATTAATTCATTTATCCATCATCTTGAAATCATGCGTAGTGTGGTCTCCAAACTTAGCGGATGTGGTGTAGCATATATGGACTAGCCCGCATGTGGTGATGCCTCTTTGATGAGACTGAAACTGAAACTTTTTACATCATCTGTTGACCTTACGATTGTAGCAATAATTCCACCTTTCAGATAGCCAACCTGATCGTAGTCTTTCAGCTAGAACTTTTGCTAGTATTTTATAATCAGTGTTAGTCAAGGTAATTGGTCTCCAGTTAACTAATCTCTTTCTAAATCTTTGCCTTTATGTAATAAAGTTAAAAAAAAAAAAAATCCCTTGTGTTTCGGTGTAAAATAATTCACCCTTATGAAAAGATTGAATGAAGGAACTTCTGACTAGTTTGACCAGTTTACCCTAGAAGAATTTTTTAAATTCTACTGTGATTCCGTCGCATCCCAGTGCCGAACAGCTTTTTCCCTGATACTGACTGATACCCTTTGTGGTGTTGTATTTCACGTCATGTCTTTGACTCTGTGTGCACTTGTGAACGGTGTAAGCCACTTCTCATTCTCATCGTCCTTCATTTGCCGACCAGCAGCCATTTTGGTCATGCAGCAAATATGAGAAGATAAGTGTTTTTTTTTATTTTTCATTTTACTGTCCTAAATGTTATTTGGTTTTGCCTGAAGAAGACCCAAGAGGTTGAAATGCATTGTCTTGTCCTGTACTTTGTCAATGTCCTTGGCGGTAACTAAAAAAACCCCCTCTTCTAAATTTTTTTTTCATTTTCCGCTCTCAGTCACTGTGTTTTAAAACTGAACTTTTACTGATACTGACCGATACCCTTTGTCTTATTGTATTTCACGTCATGTCTTTGACTCTCTATGTGCACTTGTGAATGATGTAGCCATTTCTCATTCTTATTGTCTGTCATTTGCCACCCCACAGCCAGTTTGGAAGTGTGGCGAATATGAGAAAACTGGTTTATCGTTTTTCGTTTTCACTGTCCTAAATGTTATTTGTTTTTGCCTGAAGAAGATCCAAGAGGTCAAAATGCATTGTGTCTTGTCTGTGATTTGTTTGCCAGTGTCCTTGTTGATAACTAACCCCCTCTCTAGCTAAATTTTGCTTCAGTTTCTGCCCTCAGTCACTCTGTTTTCAAACTTAACTTTTACTGATACTGACTGATGGCCTTTTTTTTTTTTTTTTTTCTTTTGCTGTCCCAACTTCTGCGCCACCTCAGAGGCAGTGCACCCACGCCGCTCATTCCGACACCCCGTCCACAGCCACAGCCCGGCTGGTCCCGCCGCAGCCCCGGCACAGGCAATCCACAGGGAGCAGTCAATGTCAAGTCGTCAAGAGGCAACCCATCGGCGGAGACACTGCACTGCTGCAGAGTCACTTCGGTGGTGTTCAGTGGCGCCTGTTCTGATCTAACATACGCAGGATACCACCTATTAAACCCCCTACAGACGACAATAATTGCTTAGTCGCGGAGCCGGCATGCGTGAGCTCTCCTCCGGAGGGCGTCACCACGTCCGTCCAACAACAGTCCCCATGGACTCGCCGATATCGGTGACCCCGACAGAACCAAACCAAGGTCACAGACGTGGAGAGGACATCGAAACTGAGGTCACCATGAGAGCAGGGCATGAAGGGCCACAGAATTTGAGACTTTTTTTTTTTTTTTTAATGCTGATCGATGAGAAAGAGGATGATTAAGATGATGCAACGGATTTCCATTTCGGTCTGAGACTACATGACAGGGCTGTACTCTACGCTTCCTTTCATGATATATCCCGGCGTCAACCAGGCCCGAGAGATACAGGCACCTGCAGTGTTGGTCAGGAAATTTGAGCAACACTCTCAGAAACCCATCCATTAAGTGGATGAAAAACGATTGTGTGGTCCCAGTCTTCCCAAGTGAGTCCGCAGCAAACTCAACTCTGGGTAGGAGCCGGTCGGGGCAGAAAAACCCACATGACTCTGATGGGATTTGAACCCACGACCTCCCAGCTGGGAGTCCGCGACGGTAACCATTTCACCACGGCGGCTGGTCTGACTGATGCCCTTTGTTGTGTTGTATTTCACGTCATGTCTTTGACTGTCTGTGTGTGCTTGTTAATGCTGTAACCCACTTCTCATTCTCATTGTCCTTCATTTGCCATCCGGCAGCCATTTTTGGAAGTGTGGCGAATATAAGAAAAAGTGGTTTCTTGTTCTTTGTTTTCACTGTCCTAAATGTTATTTGGTTTTGCCTGAAGAAGACCCAACAGGTCGAAATGCATTGTGTCTTGTCCTGTACTTTTTTTTGACTATGTCCTTAGCAGTAACTAGCCCCCTCTTTTTCTAAATTTTGCTTCACTTTCCACCCTGAGTCACTCTGTTTTCAAACTTATCATTTACTGATACTGAGTGATACCCTTCGTCGTGTTGTATTTCACGTCATGTCTTTGACTGTCTGTGTGTGCTTGTTAATGCTGTAACCCACTTCTCATTCTCATTGTCCTTCATTTGCCCCGGCAGCCATTTTGGAAGTGTGGCGAATATGAGAAGATAAGTGGTTTCTCGTCCTTCATTGTCACTGTCCTGAATGTTACTTGGTTTTGCCTGAAGAAGACCCAAGAGGATGAAGTGCATTGTGTCTTGTCCTGTACTTTGTTTGCCAGTGTCTTTGGCAGTAACTAACCTCTCTCATTCTAAATTTTACTTCATTTTTTACACTCAGTCACTGTTTTGAAACTGAACTTTTACTGATACTGACTGATACCCTTTGTGGTGTTGTATTTCACGTCACATCTTTGACTCTATGTGTACTTGTAAACGGTGTAAGCCGCTCATCATTCTCATTGTCCTGATTTGCTGTCCAGTGGCCATTTTGCTCGTGTGGCGAATATGAGAAGATAAGTGTTTTTTTGTTCTTTGTTTTCACTGTCCTAAATGTTACTTGGTTTTGCGTGAAGTAGACCCAAGAGGATGAAATGCATTGTGTCTTGTCCTGTACTTTGTTTGCCAGTGTCTTTGGCGGTAACTAACCCCTCTCATTCTAAATTTTACTTCATTTTTTACACTCAGTCACTCTGTTTTTGAAACTCAATTTTTACTGATACTGACTGATACCCTTTGTCCTGTTGTATTTCAGATCACATCTTTGACAATATATGTGTCCTTGTGAACACTGTAAGCCACTTCTCATTCTCGGTGTCCTTCATTTGCTATCCGGTGGCCATTTTGGTCGTGCTGTGAATGTGAGAAGATAAGTGGTGTCACAGGCACGATTCGCAATGAGTTTTGCGCATTTACTGTTTGTATAGCCAGAGAGATTTTTCTAAAAAAATTTTCTTTCTTTCCCTCCTTGTTTCCTGTCTGAACATTACTCACCGCCAGGCCTTGACCAATTCAACTGATAGACTTGCACAGACGGTATGGATGTGGAAGCAAGCACATCTGCTTCATACGCTTGTTGTCCCCGCTTGTTAGTCGGGTAGTGCTTGTTAATCCCCCCCAGAGGGTAAGAATATTTCATTTGGCTCAACATCGATTCATTGTACGATTATTGTAATTAACTGATAGCGCTTCCTTTAAACATTTGAGATCAAAATGTTCAGGCTTTGTAATATTTGCATTTGTTTTCGAGTTGTACGGGTTTGGTCATTTTGATTCTGCTCTTTCTAATCTATCAATGCTTTTGATGTTGAACTTTGGTAGATTGGATATTTATGGTGGTGTTCACTTTATAGGGATTTTTCGTCTGGGGTGCTGGCTGGCTGTGAGCGCTGGTGGGAGCGTCTGAGCAGTCCTCCTTCCCCCTCTGGTGGTGTGGTAGCCTTCCTGAAGACCAGGATTTGCCTTTTCTCACCCAGTGGCATTCGTCTCTACGACAGCCTCTAAGCCTGCCTACCTCCTGAGCAGCTGTGTCTTCCTTCTGGACAGCTGACTGATGCTCTACTTGCGACTTTGTCCCCCTCTGCCCAGTTGTAGGTGTGGGACCAGTTTCTTCCTCTGGGCCCAGTCTCAGTGGTGGTATTGTCATGGGTGAAAGTAGTTCCGGAATGTGCTGGAATTCTGGAATTAACCAATTGACAAAAGGGCTTTTCAGGAATGGCAAACTTGACTTCAGGAAAATGCCAGTGCAAAAAAACAAAACAAAAAAACAAAAAAAAAAAAAAAACAAAGAAAGAGAGTGAGAGAGAGAGTCTTTCACACTGTCAGCTTGGCTTGTCTGCATAATTCAGTTATCTATATTATTTTTCCACTAGTCTTTGTTTGTATCGAATGGCGATTCTTCACTGGTGCTTGGTAAAACAGAAAGGGTTTAAAGTTACTTCCCTTCCTTTTCATTCTTGCTCATGCGCATTCCGAGTCTAAACCAGGGAAAAAAGTTTGCAAGCGAAGATTTTGTATCGACAGCAAATTTGGGCCTAACACATGCGATAGCAACAATGAAGGACATGCCTGGTAATGCAGATGTTTCTGCAATAAACATATCGGTAAAAAACAAGTGGCAATGGCTCTGGCTTGAAGAAGAAGAAGATGGTGATTGTTTCAAAATGTGGTGCAGAAAGGTGGATGAAGCGGGAACATGCTGGTGCGTTGTCCTATAACACAGACTCTGAATTGTGGCTCCAGTGGAAAACCAGCACTATTTTTTCACGCCAAAGACGAGGCACACAAGACAGCACTGCTCTGCGCGAAACGGAATACCAAACTTTATGGGGCATCACCAACAAACAACAGTCACAAAATCTGGTAAGCCATTCCTTCGTTCTAAATTCTTGTGAGGGAGCGGGATAGTGATTACACTGATAGCGAAGATGAGATGGATGAATGGGAGTGGGGGGGGAGTAGTGGTTGCGGGGGTGGGGGGGTGGGGGGGGGGGAATGGAGATTGCAGGTTAGGTTTTGTTTTTGGGGGTTTTTTTTGGTGGGGGTGGGTGTTTTTTTTTTCTTTGTTTTTCTTTTTCTTTCTTTCTTCTTCTTTTTTTTTTTTTTTTTTTTTTTTTTTAGGTTAGGTAATTAGGACAACTGGGCCTCTCGGCCTCTGATGTGTCTTCACTTTTTCAAGAGCCCAAACAAGGCTGAGAGTGTATTATATAGCAAATCTGCTTTAAAAAATTTTGTCAAAAACATATTTTAATTTTGGGAAGATTGGAAAGAAAATTGTGTAAAATTGAAATTTAAATGTTACACACAATTTTTTTAAGGAGCCTGATGGCTTAGATATTTTTGTCATGCACTGTTTTGTGGAGGTGACGATGTGTGTTTTGTCTGGGGTGTTTGTTTGGTCTTTGACTGAGTCTTGGTGGTGTTTGTATGCAATGACAGTTTTGATAATAATGGCCCCAAGTGGTAGACAGGACTGTAAACAAAAGAAAGAAATAAATGTTTTTAAGATCTTATTTTTGTATGTTTTTGTATCCAGGTTTTGGCGATTGGATTGCAGAGCTGAAGACCATTGTTTCATCATTTGCTGCTGAACACACTCTACCATTTTCCCTGCTTCCAGACCTTGTGTCCCTGGGTCAGTGTCTTGCTCAAGATGCAGAAGCTCTCAAGAAACTAACCACCTCGAGAACAAGTGGTACATATACAACTGTGTATGGGGTTGCTGAAGCGCTCAGGCATGAACTAGCAGAGAAACTGAAGCAGTCTTTTTTTTCAGTGAACATTGATGAAGCCACCAACAATGCTGGAGATAAGATATTAAATGTTGTAGTGCAGTACTTTGACACAGACAAAGCAAAAGTGGTGGTGCTTGAACACTTTGGGTCCAAAGTAGTGAACAGGGCAACTGCAGCAAACCTGTTTGCTGCTGTTGACGAAATGATGACAGAGAAGGGGCTGGAATGGAAGCAGGTTATCAGCTGCATGATGGATAACTGCAATGTCATGCGGGGTTGTTGAGGTGGTGTTGAGAAAAACTCTGCCGTGATCAGAATCCCTATTTGCTGGACATCAGTGGGACACTGTACATGTGATCAGCAATGCTTGCAAAGCACTGTTTGTACCGATAGAAGTGCTGCCTTTCACTGACGTCGTATCTTCAGTATTGAGGAGTCTCCCAAAGCAGATGTTTTTTGAAAGAAATCCAGACTCTACTGAACTACAGACACAGTGTTCCAAAGTCTGTCATCTGCCCCATTGGATCAAGATTTCTTCAGATGCAGACAGTGTCAGTGAGGCTTCATGAGATCATGGACTCACTTGTGCTGTACTGCTTTGCGTTCCTGGAATTAGAAGAACAGTCCAAAAACCAGTCTACAGTCTCCAATATTTTTGAGCCGACAAGGTGTTGGAGGAATGTCAGGCCAGAATCAAGGTGGTCCTTCAACAGCAGAGAAGACAACAGACAAAATCCTCTCCCAGCATTAGTTGAAAAGACAAGATACTGGATGCCTTCTTCAACGAACGCAAAAATCCTCAGTTTCTCACCATCATGAACCTGTACAGGGGACTTTTGGACATGTTCTCAGGTTATGTGAAAAAGTTTCAATCTGAAAAGTCTCTTATGCACAAAGTACATGCGTAACTCTTCTGCGTAACCAGAGAGTTCTTCTCACAGTTCATGGACCTAAAGCACATCCCCTTTGTGGATGTAGACAAGTTGTAAAAGTGAAGTACAGAGACAGGAGCTTGCAGCTGATGGACAGACACCTGGGAGTAGGGCAACACTGCTTAAGCATGCTGAATGACTTAAGAAGAGACAAAGAAGGAAACCCTTGGCTCTCTGACTTTTACAAGGCACTGAGAAAGGGCTATCAGCAAGCTGCAAAAAAGGTGATGAAGAAGCTTCCTCTTCAAAATGAAACTTTGATCCGGCTAAGTGCATTGGAGCCCAAAGGTCCAGAACAATATAATCATCCCTGATCAAACTGGCAGACAACCTTCCAAATGTTGTGGCACACACTGAGCTGGGGATTTTGGACTCTGAACTGAGGTGCTACACTGTGGATGCCAGAGTGAATCGCATTGATGCAGAAGAGACTGATCCAGATTTCAGGCTGGACTCATCTTGGTGGTCAAAGTTCAGTGAAATGTGGTCAAGTGGTCAGGAAAAATACCCAGTCCTGACAAAGCTGGTGAAGGCCCTGCTTTCCATCTTTTCTGGCCTCTCATCGAATCCACATTCAACATCATGGATGATATCATCACTGATGACAGGACTTCATTGACAGTCAGGCATTATGAAGGTGGTGTGATCATAAAGTCCTGGCTGAAAGTGAACAGTGCAAGTGCAGCCGAGGTGACTGTTTCTCAACAAATGAAGAAATGTGTGCAGGAGAGTTACCATAACTACCAGGCTGCTCTTGAGAAAGACAGGAGAGACCAGGCTGCAGAGAGAGAGAAGAGGCTGAGAGAAGCAGAACAGATGGACCAAACCAAGCTCTCAACTGACAACCTAGCTAGCACAAAATCTTTGGCAAGTGCCCCTATCCCAAGCACCAAAGACAGTTTCATTACTACAAAGAGTGCTGCCAGCTCTGGTTCCACCAAGACTGCCACCAGCTCCAACACCACCAAGACCGCCACCAGCTCCAACACCACCAAGACCGCCACCAGCTCCAACACTGCCACCAGCTCTAACACACTGCCAAGACTGCCACCAGCTCCAACACCACCAAGACTGCCACCAGCTCTAACACTGCCATCAGCTCTAACACTGCCAAGACTGCCACCAGCTCTAAGGCTGCCAAGACTGCCACCAGCTCTAAGGCTGCCAAGACTGCCACCAGCTCTAAGGCTGCCAAGACTGCCACCAGCTCTAACACTGCCAAGACTGCCACCAGCTCTAACACTACCAAGACTGCCACTAGCTCCAACACTACCAAGACTGCCACCAGCTCCAACACTACTGAGACTGCCACCAGCTCTAACACTACCAAGACTGCCACTAGCTCTAACACTGCCAAGACTGCCACCAGCTCCAACACTGCCAAGACTGCCACCAGCTCCAACACTAAAAAAGACTGCCACCAGCTCTAACACTACCAAGACTGCCACCAGCTCCAACACTACCAAGACTGCCACCAGCTCTAACACTGCCAAGACTGCCACCAGCTCCAACACTACCAAGACTGCCACCAGCTCCAACACTGCCAAGACTGCCACCAGCTCTAACACTACCAAGACTGCCACCAGCTTCAACACTACCAAGACTGCCACTAGCTCCAAAACTACAAGACTGCCACCAGGTCTAACGCTGCCACCAGCGCTAACATTACCAAGACTGCCACCAGCTCTAACACTACCAAGACTGCCACCAGCTCCATCACTACCAAGACCGCCACCCACTCTAACACTGCCACCAGCTCTAACACTGCCAAAACTGCCACAAGCTCTAACACTGCCAAGACTGCCACCAGCTGTAACACTACCAAGACCGCCACCAGCTCTAACACTATCAAGACTGCCACCAGCTCTAGCTCTCACACTACCATGACCGCCAGAAGCTCTAACACTACCAAGACCGCCACCAGCTCTAACACTACCAAGACAGCCATCAGCTCTAACACTACCAAGACTTCCACCAGCTCTATCACTACCAAGACTACTACCAGCTCTAACACTGCCACCAGCTCTAACACTACCAAGACTACCACCAGCTCTAACACTACCAAGACCGCCACCAGCTCAAACACTACCAAGACTACCACCAGCTCTAACACTGCCACCAGCTCTAACACTACCAAGACTACCACCAGCTCTAACACTTCCAAGACCGCCACCAGCTCCAACACTACCAAGACTGCCACCATCTCTAACACTACCAAGATTTCCACCAGCTTCAAACACTACCAAGACTGCCACTAGCTTCAACACTACAAGACTGCCACCAGCTCTAACGCTGCCACCAGTGCTTACACTACCAAGACTGCCACCAGCTCTAACACTACCAAGACTGCCACCAGCTCTAACACTACCAAGACTGCCACCAACTCCAACACTAAAAAGACTGCCACCAGATCCAACACTAGCAAGACCGCCACCAGCTCTAACACTGCCACCAGCTCTAACACTACCAAGACCGCCACCAGCTCTAACACTACCAAGACCGCCACCAGCTCTAACACTACCAAGACCGCCACCAGCTCTAACACTAACACTACCATGACCCCACCAGCTCTGTCACTACCAAGACTACTACCAGCTCTAACACTGCCACCAGCTCTAACACTACTAAGACTACCACAGCTCTAACACTGCCAAGACTGCCACCAGCTCTAACACTACCAAGACTACCACCAGCTCTAACACTGCCACCAGCTCTAACACTACCAAGACTACCACCAGCTCTAACACTACCAAGACCGCCACCAGCTCCAACACTACCAAGACTGCCACCAGATCTAACACTACCAAGACCGCCACCAACTCTAACACTACCAAGACTACCACCAGCTCTAACACTACCAAGACTGCCACCAGCTCTAACACTACCAAGACTGCCACCAGTTCCAACACTAGCAAGACCGCCACCAGCTTTAACACTGCCACCAGCTCTAACACTGCCAAGACTGCCACCAGCTCTAATACTGCCAAGACCGCCACCAGCTCTAACTGCCAGCTCTAACACTGCCACCAGCTCTAACACTACCAAGACTACCACCAGCTCTAACACTACCAAAACCGCCACCAGCTCTAACACTACCAAGACTACCACCAGTTCTAACACTGCCACCAGCTCTTACACTACCAAGACTACCACCAGCTCTAACACTACCAAGACCGCCACCAGCTCTAACACTACCAAGACTGCCACCAGCTCTAACACTACCAAGACCGCCACCAGCTCTAACACTACCAAGACTGCCATCAGCTCTAACACTACCAAGACCGCCACCAGCTCCAACACTACCAAGACTGCCACCAGCTCTAACGCTACCACCAGCTCTAACACTACCAAGACCGCCACCAGCTTTAACACTACCAAGACTGCCACCAGCTCTAACTCTACCAAGACCGCCACCAGCTTTAACACTACCAAGACTGCCACCAGCTCTAACACTGCCACCAGCTCTAACACCACCAAGACCGCCACCAGCTCTAACACCACCAAGACCGCCACCAGCTCTGACACTGCCAAGACTACACCAGCTCTCTACACTACCAAGACTGCCACCTGCCCCAACACTACCAAGACCGCCACCAGCTCTAACACTACCAAGACTACCACCAGCTCCAACACTACCAAGCCTGCCACCAGCTCTAACGCCGCCACCAGCTCTATCACTACCAAGACTGCCACCAACTCTAACACTACCAAGACTGCCACCAGCTCTAACACTACCAAGACCGCCACCAGCTCTAACACTACGAAGACTGCTACCAGCTCTAACACTGCCACCAGCTCTAACGCTACCAAGACCGCCACCAGCTCTAACATCGTCACCAGCTCTAACACTACCAAGACCGCCACCAGCTCTAACACTACCAAGACTGCCACCAGCTCTAACACTACCAAGACCACCACCAGCTCTAACACTACCAAGACTGCCACCAGCTCTAACTCTACCAAGACCACCACCAGTTCTAACACACTACCAAGACTGCCACCAGCTCTAACACTACCAAGACTGCTACCAGCTCTAACACTACCAAGACCGCCACCAGCTCTATCACTACCAAGACTGCTACCAGCTCTAACACACTGCCACCAGCTCTAACACTACCAAGACTACCACCAGCTCCAACACTACCAAGACTGCCACCAGCTCCAACACTACCAAGACTGCCACTAGCTCCAACACTATGAAGACTGCCACCAGCTCTAACACTACCAAGACTGCCACCAGCTCCAACACTACCAAGACTGCCACTAGCTCCAACACTACCAAGACCGCCACCAGCTCTAACACTACCAAGACTGGCACTAGCTCCAACACTACCAAGACTGCCACTAGCTCCAACACTGCCACCCTCCAGGGGTTTGCAACCTTGTTGTGGTCGGAGGGCTTGCGCGGTCCCGTGATCCCTTAGGCTTTGCTGGCGGGGGCATCAATACTTGAAAATAGGCTAGTTTTTTGTGTGTGTTTTTTTAATGCTTCTAGGCCTGAAAAGTGCAGTTGCTGTCTGGCCAAAGCATAACGTTATGCTTAGGGAGAGAGAGAGGGGGAGGCAGGCAGAGGGAGAGAGAGAGAGAGAGAGACTTTGGTACTTTAACGTTCTCTTGTGATTACCATACACGATCTTTTGGCAAAGGGGATAACACTTTAACAGCAGTATAACAATTTTTCCTCTTTGGAACGAAGGAATTCATAAATAAGACTTTCCATATACCTTAAAAATTCTAAAGAAAAAAATCGATGACAATGTGTCGCAATGTTTCTAGACACAGGACAGTGTCACCTCGTGAGTGCCACCTTATTCATGAAACATACACACACAACAACAACAACAACAACAACGACAACAATGAGATCACCACCACCACCACCAATTATAATAATATGATAGTAATAATAATGATAATCACACTCATAATCGTAATGATACTGATAATTATGTGTACAACGACAACATCAATAATTACAATAGATTGCGACTCTGCCATCCTCACACATAGTTACCACTATGCACCCTTATTCATATCAGTTTTAGCATGCATTTCTGTATCATGACATTTAATAAATGAGGTTAACGTCAACATGCCTTTGTTTCATTTCGGGGCTTCTTTATCAAAATGTTGCTCACAGCGTCTTTTTATGACATTTTTCAGGACGGAACACACCAGTAAATGAAAGGGACCACCTATACTTTTCTCACTGTCCATGTCTGAATTCCAGTTGAAGGAGCAGCTGAGTCCATCTTTCAATGAATTGTTGGTCATCTCCCACTCCCTACACATCCACATAACTCCAGAAACCGTGTTCCTATAGTCATTTCTTTACTTTATAAGCCCCTTTTTCCTTATCAAATTCCTATTGTATTGCATCATACCCTAAGCTTGTTTGCATACATGACACTATGGAAGTTAAAGATTTCCAGACAATATTTTATATGTTTTACAAATGATCTTATATGAAGAAGATATATCCAAATAAAACAGTATTAGAAGAGTGGGTATATTCGAATTAACATAAAACGTTTCATAGCATCGTATGACCTTTTTTTCTATAGTCTGTGAATGTTATGTATAGATCTTTGATTTCCACTCCATTTTAAAGTATACTAGTCACATAAAGTTATGCACAGGCCTTTGCACACAGGGGGTTGATTCATCCCTTCAAAAAACATTGTTTTTTTTGTTATGCGGCAACCAATGATGGAATCTCACACAGCAGTGTGTAATCCAGCCTGTGTCAACTGGTAGTGCGCACGGGGGTCTTGGTGACCTCGTTACCGCGCGGGATAAAAAGTGCAAAGTTGCGTTAACTGTGCCTGTTTTGCATCAAGCTTGCTGGCGACACAAGATGTGTAAAATGAAAAATTCTTTTTTCCCGTGCAAGAGCAGTCTCTCAAGTGAGTTTTATGCCCCTTCTTTTGGCTGTTTAAGCGCGGGGTTGGTTACTGTCAGCCCTTTTCTCACCATGCCACCACGAAGAAAACTTAGCACCTTTGACAAAACCAGGGCGATTGCGTGGATACAAGATGGCATTGCAAAGGCTGAAGTGGCGCGACGACTTGGTGTGCATCATTCAGTTATTGTTAGACTGAATCAGCGTTTTAGGGCGACCAACAGCGTTGAAGAGAGGCCACGGTCAGGTCGGCCTAGGCAGACTACTCCCAGAGAGAAGATCGTTTCATCGAGAGGCAGGCCCTATTGCAGCAGGGATATACCACTTCCACCAGCATCCAAAGGCAGCTTCGTATGGCAAATAACACCACCATCCTCAGCCGTCAAGCCATACGAAACCGTCTTCACCACTCGGCCTCAGATCACGTCGCCCAGCTGTTCAACCACGACTGCTAGCAGCCCATAGGCTGGCTCGCCGAGCTTTCTGCCATCGTCATGTGAGATGGAACCAACAACAGTGGTCCCAGGTCCTCTTTTCAGATGAGAGTCGCGGTTTAGTCTTGAACACAATGACGGCCGAACTAGAGTTTGGAGGCGTGTTGGTGAACGTTACATTGATGCAGCTGTTCGCCAGACCAGGGCCTTTGGGGAGGATCTGTTATGGTATGGGGTGCCTTCAGCCTCCACCACAAGACACCACTCTACCATATTGATGGAAACCTCACAGGCATCCGCTATCGGGATGAAATCCTGGCGCCTTTCGTTGTTCCGACCATGCAACGGATAGGACCCATGGCAGTCTTTCCAAGACGACAATGCTCGGCCACATAGGGCCCGGGTGGCCGAAAACTTCATTGTGCAGGCCGGCATCAACAGGATGATCTTCCCGGCGTATATATAGTCCCGACCTCAATCCCCATCGAGCATATGTGGGATGAGTTGGGGAGACGTGTGAAGGAGAACCATCCACCTCCCAGAGACCGCCAGGATCTCTTCCAAATGCTGCAACTGGAATGGCAGAGAATCCCTCAGAGGGTCATCAGAACACTGGTCAACTCGATGAGGAGTCGCTGCGTGGAATGTCTCGCCAATGGCGGTGGCCACACCCACTATTGAAATGATTTTGTGAACTGAACAGATTTTGCGAACCTTGATTTCGACCCATCCTCTGTTTAATTGTCTGTAAATCAACAACCGTTCATTCGATCCCAATGAAATTCAATGTACGTTGGAACAAGATAATGAATTAAATCTGTTCCCAATTTCAAAATCGTGGCTTTTATATTTTGGAAATTATGCGGGTACATGTAAACTGTGCTTAACTTTATGTGACTAGTATATATAGCCTACATATTTGTCCACTAAATATTTTCCAGAACAGGCGATGATCAGAAGTATTAAGAGATGTTAATGATTTCAACATTTCAATAACGCCCTTTCTCCTTTTTCCCCCCAAGTCATAAAACCGGCTTAATTTTCTTGAAAATATCATGCCCTGGTGCATAATTATGGATAGGCTGTATTAAGCTCTACATTTACATAGAACCATCTTTCCTGTGATGCGAAATGTCCACCCATTAAAAAATTCGTGACATTTATTTTATCTAAGTTAACTGTTAGCCCAAATGAAAGTGTCTCTATCTGTTTCTTCATGTAGGATATGCAGAGCTTTAACGGTTCCATGCAGATGCATAAGATGGCAGCAGCAGACAATGATGAGAATACATCAACTGGTCCAGCGAGTATTTGAATGCTGTGTCGTCTGTGTGTGTGTGTGTGTGTTTTTTAATGTGACTCAGGATACACCCCTGGCTTACTCTATTTGGACATTTAAAGTAATCTGTATTTCAGAGAGAGAGAGAGAGAGCATATATAGTATATACTCTTCACTGATACGACATGCTGTCTCTGTCTCTGTCTCTGTCACACACACACACACACACACACACACACACAGTCACATACACTCACTCTCACGCACACACACACACACACACACACACACACACGCGCGCGCGCGCACACACACACACACACACACACACACACACACACACTCACAGAGTATACCAAAAATGCGCATACACACACTCCACCTCCTCCCCAGATTTTCCATTGTTATTGCCTACAGGAAAGTGGTTGTCAGTTTCTTGACGAGCCTCCAGAAATGAATTAAGCATGTCCGTTTACTGCCTGCAACCTTTGAATGATGCTTCATCATCACAACGGATTTGATTCTACCCCCTCATCGTCCCCCACCCCACTCACCCGTACAGTTTGTTGTTGCCCTCTAGAGAGGGACAGAAAATAAGAGGGTGAATGTCAATTTCTTAACGACCCATCCAGAATTAATTACATATGTCCTTTTATTGCCTGCAACCTTTGAATGCTGCTTCGTCATCACAACAAGCCCGCCTGGTATCCCCTGTTCTCACCCTCCCCTGTTCTCCCCCCCCCCCCCCCCCTCTCTCTCTCTCTCTCTCTCTCTCTCTCTCTCTCTCTCTCTCTCACACACACACACACAAACCACCACCATTACTATCACCATCACCACCGCCCACAACACCTAAGTATTGCCTTATTACAAAAACCACAACAATCAGCAGCCGCCGTGGCGAAGTGGTTAGCGTCGCGGACTCCGGGCTGGGAGGTCGTGGGTCCGGTTTCCATCAGAGTCATGTGGGATTTTTCTACTCCGACCGGCTCCTACCCTGAGTTGAGTTTGCTACGAGCTCAGTTGGGAAAGACTAGGACCACACAGTCGAGTTTCATCCACTAAATTTCTTGACCAACACTGCAGGTGTCTGTATCTATCGGGCCTGGTTGACGCTGGGATATATTATGAATGGAAGCGTAGAGTACAGCCCTGTCATGCAGTCTCAGGCCGGGATGGAAATCCGTAGCATCTTCTTTAATCATCCTCATTCTCATCGATCAGCATCTCAATTTCTGTGACCTTTCATATGCCCTGCTCACATGGTGACCTCAGTTTCGATTTCGATGTCCTCTCCATACCTGTGGCCTTGGTTTGGTTCCGTCAGGGTCACCGATATCGGCGAGTCCATGGGGGCTGTCGTTGGACGGACGTTGTGGCGCCTTCCGTAGGGAGAGCTCACTCACGCCGGCTCCGCGACTAAGCAATTATTGTCGTCAGTAGCGCGCTTAGTAGGTATGCGTATGTTGGATCAGAATAGGCGCCACTGAACAACACCGAAGTGACTCGGCAACAGTGTGGTGTCTCCTCCGGTGGGTTGCCTCTTGACGACTTGACACTGGCTGCTCCCTCTGGCTGCCCGGTGCCAGTTCTGTGGTGGGACAGACCGGGCTGTGGCTGTGGACGGGGTGTCGGAATGAACGACGTGGGTGCAATTCCACTGAGGTGGTACAGAAGATAGAATAGCAAAAAAAAAAAAAAAAAAAAAAAAAAAAACACCATAACAATCATAATACCCGTTCGCTTGCTGTCACAACTAACCAACCACTCGTCCACGCGCATGTATCCCTCAGTTTTCCTCTCTCCGTCGGCCTGTGTCTCCGTCTGTCTGTGTTTCTGTCTGCCTGTGCTGTCTGTACGTTGACTGTCTGTACCTGTGTCTGTCGGCCGGTGTCAGAGCAAGTCACTTTGTGCAGGAGGATGGAGGCTCCGGTTTCTGTTTTAGAACCATGCTGAACATCATTTGATATGTATGAAGTGCGTGTGCAGTGCATGAAGTATCATGCTATCCTGATATTCATGATTCCATTTTATCCGTGTGTTGTGTACATAATAAGTCCTATAACACAAAAATGTAGCGATCTTTTAGAAGAAAGAATATGGCGCCAAATTGGTCGTTGCTCGCAGCCGCAGGGAGCAGGATAATCAGGAAAGAGGATGATATCCCTGTAACACCTCCTCGTCTGTTAAAGAGAAAAAGATGAAGAGGCACCACAGGTGGCAGGAGCTTTCAGTTCTTCAGTCCAGACATTAAGTCAGTGCACATTTATCAGCTGGTGCAGGAGCTTCATGATGAGAAAATCTTGTCTTCTTCGTCGCTCGCTCAGACGAATGCGGCCCCACTTCAAACACCGTATGCTGGCATTCCTGACAGCTTTTCTCCTTCCTTTGCCATCTAGCCAGCTTCCTTGTTGCCTGAAATTACTGTTGGCTGAAAACCACTGCTGCAGAATAGCTAGCCAGGACATTGGCACAGATTTTCAGTTCCTTGATCTGAGGGCTCTGGATGGCTTGCAGCACTGACAGTGCGCCTGAGGGGATGACGACTCCAGAGGGAACTTCCTTCCTTTTGTCGACAAGTGTTCTTGCTGTTCTTTTCAGTGCATCTGCCTCAGCCCTGTAGTTGGTGAACAAACGTGCAGTTTGGATAACTTGGCAGATTTCTGTTCCGTCCTTCGGTGTAATACAGTTCCACCACCTCCGTTCCTGGTAACGTCTGATGAGTCGCCAGTGTATGCATGTGTCCTGAGCTATGTTGGGCCGGCCTGGCCCATGCACTAAGGGTAACTAGTTTTCTCTCAGGCCCCAAATGTGAACCTTTTCCAAGAATGCCAGAACAGCCACCTCTGATTTCAATGAACTGATTTCTATTCCAAGGTGGCACTGTTCTGTGCATTGGAATTTCTTTGTTCCCTTGCTGCATCAGTTCAGGATCCTGCTTTTCAAGTCTTCGTGCAAGAGGTACACATCTGCCGTGCACTCTGTGGACCCGACATTTTTCTGTAAAATGGATGGTTCCACATCCCCTGCAATTTACCAGATCGTGTGGCTTTCATAATGAGATATTCAACGGTTAGTTTCGTCCGACATAAGACAGTTGTTCCAAATGGTTTTGTTTTCGTGGAAGAGGTGCTTGTGAAAAAGGGTTAGGCAAAGAGATCTTTGTCCTTGACAGAATTGACGATCTGTCCCAGGTATGGTAGAATTGAAAATAATACATATAATGATAATGTTATACCCTCCACCCTGGCATTTTGCCCCATCTGAGATCATGAGTTTTTTCTGTGTATTCCAGTATACTTGCCACTTTGATTAATTGTTAATATTGCAAAGTCAATAAAACTGAAGAGGTGGCAGTGAATGTCATTTAATACGCTTTGCGTTAATGTAAAATTACTGACTCTGCATCACCCGCCACTTTGTTCTCGATGGATTTATTGTTCACATCGAATTACAGCTCAAAATTCTAAGTTTTGAGCATGCTGAAAGGGAGAGGTTTATTTCATGGTTTTATTATTCATATTTTTTTTTCATCATTACACAGCCTGTTCTTCATTGAAACATTAAATGGAGTTCAACTTGTGCGTTTGGTATTTTATCACACATAAAATACCAAACGCACAAGTCCACACGTTTAGTGTGCATTGATAAACTTGAAGACTTCAGAACCTAATTTTAAGATATCTGTGTTTTGCAAAACATTTCAGATACCTGAACACAATAGCCCCCCCCCCCCCACACACACACACACACACACACACACACACACACACACACACACGCGTCTTTGTCTATATATATATATATATAAATATAAACTTATTTAGATGTAAAACTTCAAATTTCACAAGGCAAAATCATTACAGATGTGTTTTCAAAACATAACCATGCGTACCTCCCTCCATACAGCTGCCATTCCCCTGCCGTGTTCAAGGGACTCATTTCCAGTATGGGAACTAGACTACGCATGCTGTGTAGTGAGGATAATACATTAAAAACTAGAATAGAAGAATATAGTAAATATTTTACGATGTCTGGTTGGGACTATCAGAAAGCGGAAAGAGAGCTTTATAAAGGGGCTAGGAAAAATTGGAAAACAATACTCGCAGAAGAAAAACAAATCAGAAAAGACAAGAAGATAGTTCAGTTCAGTTCAGTTTAGTGGTTTATTTAACGTCTGTTCACCATTGATGATATTAGACAAGAAGATAGCCTGGGTGACAAATTATGATCCAAGGTATCCATCCAAATCAGAAATAATAAGGAGACATTTATCAATACTGTACTCTAACCCAGAAAATAAGAGAGTTTTTTCAAAAAAATCAATAATATCTGCTGATAGACGCCGTAGGAATTTAGGAGAAATTTACAAACCTACTGTCCCCAGGAGAAATCTAGAATACGGACCAAAATTAGAACCATGTTATTTTACTTGCCAGGCAAAGAGGTGTGACACGTGTAAACATGGGGAGAATACTAAGAGTATAAAATCAGCTTGGGATGGAGACTTTGGTATATAAGGAAACACTTGACTTGTACTACAAAAAATGTAATATACGTGATAAGATGTAAGATTCACCCTGATCTGTTGTTTGTTGGGTCCACAAAAAATCTTAAACTCAGATGGGCTAATCACAAATCGGACTCAAAGTTAAAAACAACAACAACAACAAGAAAAGTGTAACGTATCAAAACACGTATGCACAGTCCCCCATCTGATTCAGAAGAAATAGGATTTTTTTTTTTGCAGATAATAGCAATCAATAATGTCAGAAGAGAGAAAAAACTGTTACAGAAGGAAACATTCTGGATATGTAATATAGGTACGATTTTCAAGGGACTCAATACAAGACAAGATGTATGCACAGCAACAATCCAGAAAGATAATAAATATTTAGGAAAATTACAAGCAAAAAAAAGTACAGAAGACCAATTTTATTCCCTTGAAGACACCCCTTTCCCATTGTTTACCCCCCCCCCGATTTCTCACCCCCCCTCCCCGCTTACCCTGCACCCTTCCCACCCCCCACCCCCACCCCCCACTTCTCTTTCCTCCTTCTGCCTTTTTTTTTTTTCCCAGTATTCCCCACGTAGGCATTCAGTTCCTCCTGTCACAACAGTCCCCTCCGCCTGCCTTCTTCTCCTCTTCTTCTCAATCCCCCCTTTTCCCACGAAAGGAAACATTCTTGATATGTAATATAGGCACGATTTTCAAAAGGCTCAATACAAGACGGGAAGTTTGCATAGCAAGATCCAGAAAAGATAATTAATAGATATTAGGAAAATTACATACAGAAAAAGTACAGAAGACCAATTTTGTTCACTGTAAGACCCCCCCCCCCCTTCCCTTTGTTTCCACTCTCCCCCCTGCCCCCCCCCCCCCCCCCCCCCCCCAGGCTTCTCCCTCCCCTGTCGCTTACCCTGCGCCCTTAACCCCTCCCCCCACCCTTTCCCCCCCAAACCCCCCCCCCCCCCCCCCCTTCTGATTTTTTCCAATATCCCCCACGTACGCATTTTGTCCATACTTATTAGGATTATTTATTATTGTTTACCTGTGTTTTGGAAGATATATTTTCGATTCTGTTGTACTGTGCCTCTAAAGACATTGGAGATTACATTGGTGGGTTGCGAGAGTGGATGGAGATTCTGGTGCACACATTTTTAAAGTTAACATGAGTGTATTTGTTGGATATATGGAGAGAGAAAGTGAGGGTGGTGAGCAGGTCGATGCGTTGGTGGGGATGATAAGGTTGGAGGGAGTGAGACAGAGTGGGGAGGGTGGTGAGTGGGAGTGAGAGAAGGCATACGCCGGTGTTTACGTGAGGTGGAAGATGAAAGATGAACGGAAATCCTGATACATGTGGGCAAGAGAGTGAGTGTGAACGTGGATACATGAATGCACGAGAAAAAAGGGTTCGTCTGATTTGTACAAAAAAAGACTTCTTGTACTGTTTTCTTGTTTAATGTACCTTATATATACAGAGTGCTTCTATAAACAATTGCCATCACTGAAAAAGCTTTTAAGCGAAAATTTTATTGGAGATTATACAATTTAAAATGAAACTGTTTACTTCTGTGTGTGTGTTTTTTTTTTTTTTTTAATTTTACTCCATATATATATATATATATATATATATATATATATATATATACACATGTGTGTGTGTGTGTGCACGCGCGCACCCCATGAAGTTATTTCTGTACAGCATAGTACATTGTGCAAAATTTATATTTGACACACTGGCTCTCATACATAAATTCAGTTTGAATTAATGGAAATATTCAAGTGTAATTATGAGGTAATTAGTTATCTTGACATTTTGCCAAACGCCACGCTGGGTCCTGTGATCCCTTAGGCTTTGCTGGCGGGGGCATCAATACTTGAAGATAGGCTAGTTTTTTTTTAGAATGCTTCTAGGCCTGAAAAGTTGAAGATGCTGTCTGGCCTAAGCGCAACGTGGTAAGGAGGTGATGCCCCTGGTAGGGCTTCCCATGTCAGACAGGCTAAGGGTGAGGATCCTGACTAATAGTAACCCGCCTTTCTCCTTTTCTTGTTTTCTGCCTTTCTTATTTGGCTCTTTTCTATCTTCGTCTCCCCTTCAAGTCTTCTTTCCCACACTCTTTTTCTCTCTGTGGTCTTCTTCAGATCCGCCGCGTTTGCCGTGCGGTGCGACCTGTGACGGAGGGGGATGAGATCCTGGTGATTGAGAGGGCCAGCGCCCTCAACACATTACTTTGGCTCGGACCTCTCCTAGACAGGAGGCACACATGGGCCTGTGTGTGTCAACCGGCTTCCCCTGCATGGGGTTAGGTCAAACGGGCAGCCCCCCAGCTGGCCAAGGTAACCCCTGCAGTGCTCAGTTCTCTGTTCCCGGGAGCTGGGCATAATCGGGGGGGATAGGGTAAGTTGGCGCTGCTTTGTTGTATATCCCTCCTGAAACCTGGAAGGGGTCCAAGACAAGTTTCTTGGCCCTGGCCCCTAAGCTGGACTCGATGGTGGGTGGGTAGGGGAGGGACGAATTCCTAAATCATATACCATGCCCTCAATATCTAAACTCCCTTCCAAAAGGAAAGAGAGACAAAGTGAGATCTGATGGTGATCATGATTCTGACTCGGACTCGGAAATCCGAGCAGAATCTGGATCTTGGCCTTCGTGGTTGGTGGTGGAGGGCGCTGATGTAGACAAACCTTTGTCTGCACTCAGCCCCTTTGCAATCCAGAAAGGTTTTAGTTGTCTGTCAGGAAACCTAAAATCAATCAAACGTCTGAGAAATGGCTCATTTCTGGTGGAATGTGGTACAAAATGTCAATCAGATCGGCTCCTGAAATCTACAACTCTTGTGACTGAAAAATCAAAGTGTCGCCTCACAAGAACCTAAATTCTTCAAAGGGGTCATTCGCTGCCCAGACTTGAAAGGAGTATCGGAGGATGAGATAAGTTTCGAACTGAAATCCCAGGGAGTCATGGATGTGCGAAGAGTCACAATTCGTAAGGGTTCTGAAAGAGTGCCAACAAATACCCTCTTTCTGACCTTCTGCACCCCTTCGCTGCCACAGTCTATCAAGGTGGGCTATTTGAACGTCAAGGTTAGCCTGTATGTTCCATCCCCGATGCGTTGTTTCCGGTGCCAGAAGAAGTTTGGCCATGTGCGGGATCGATGCTCTGGGGAGGAGATTTGTGGCGTCTGCTGCCAACCGAGCCATGAGATGCCGTGTGTTCATCCGGCGCGTTGTGCAAACTGCGGAGGCGGCCACCCATCCTCCTCAAGAGAGTGTCCGGTTTGGCGCCAGGAAAGTAGTATCCAAAGGGTGAAGACGGAAAGAAAGATTCCATTCCACGAGGCAAAAAGGGTTGGTTCTGGGCAGTCCGCCGCATCCGAACAAGTCCTATTCTTAGGTTGTGAAACAAGTTTCTACAGTATCTGTCTCCTGTCAGACAGACACCTTTTGTTTTTCCAAGACTCTGCAATCGAAACCATCTGCCCCCAGCGGAGGCAAGAAATCCGCTACCCCTGTGATAAACTCCCTTGGTGGGTGGCGTAAAACCTGCTGCCTCCCATTCTGCCCAGCAGACACAGGTTGGGAGACCGTCTGCTTCAACAGCTCCCCTTCCCCCCAAAAAAACCCCTGTTCCTCTCAGGGGCACTCGCGGCCCCCAAGCGGTGCCTCATCAAGGCACGATCCCAGGGAAGCCCTCTGGTGTAGAGGTCATTGAGGTGGATTGCCCATCATCTGCCTCCGGAGCTTCCAAGAAAACAAAAAAAAAAGTCCAGAGAAGACATTCATGTTTGGAAACACGCAATCCATATTCTCCTTTGCAGTCGGATGATGATGAGACAGTAATGGACTGAGAAGTCTGTTGCCATCTCTCCATCCTCATGGATTCAATATCTCACTGGAACATCGAGGTTTGAATTCTAATTTTGAAGAGCTGCAGCTCCTCTGTCAACATTTAAAACCTGCTGTCTTAGCTCTTCAAGAGACTCTGATACGCTCTGACAAATCCTTTTTCTTTATCGGGTTTTAATGTTCTTTCTAAACCAGCACAGCCTTCTGCAGTTGGAGTGATGGGTGGTGTGTCGTTGCTTATCCACAAATCTCTTCTGTTTAGCCCTGTCTACCCTCAGTTCTCCCCTCCAAGCCTTAGCTGCCAGAGTCTCTCTGCATAAAACGGTCACTATTTGTTGTCTATATCTGCCTCCTCCTCTGTATCCATCAGTCGACAAGAACTGGTCAGCCTGATTGAGGAGCTTCCACGACGACCTTTTTTGCTGTTGGGCGATTTCAATGGGCACAATCCTCTTTGGGGTAGCGTTGATACTTCGTCTAGAGGTCTCCTTCTGGAAAACGTCTTCTCAGAACTTGACCTGTGTTGTCTTAATGATGGATCTCCAACCTTCCTCCGCTCTGCTACTGGTGCTCTCTCATGTTTGGATCTGTCAGTTTGCGACCCCTCGCTGGTCCTGGACTATGAGTGGTCGGCACTTGACGATCTGCATGGGAGTGACCATTTTTTCCAATTGTTCTAAAATCCAAAATAACTGAAAGCCGCACTGTTCCAGAACATCTGAATTTCAACAAGGGCGAACTGGGATCTTTTTGCAGGAACTGTCCGTGGGGAACTCACAGAGGAAGTTCTACAAAGTCCGGATCCCGCAGAAACGGTTTCCAATATCCTCATAAAGTGCGCCAAGGCCTCCATTCCAACTTCCTCAAACAAACCCCAAATGCCAAAGACACCCTGGTTTAATTTTGACTGCCAACAAATCTCAAAAGTACGTAAACGGGCTCAGCGTCAGGTATACCAATGACCCTCTGGTCCTAACGCCCGAGCCCATCAGAAACTCCGTGCTAAATCGAGACATACTTTCAAAATCAGTAAACGTCAGTCTTGGAGAAACTTCTGCTCCGGACTGACATCTAAAACTTCAAAGAAAAAAGTTTGGAACATCATCAGAAAAATCAAAGGGAAGAACACCAACCCCCGCCATTCATCACCTGAAACTTGCCGATGCTTTGATCACTGACAAACAAGCTGTTGCCAATCTGTTGGCCTCCACCATCCAGCAGAACTCCTCATCTTTAAATAAATCTGCAGCCTTTTTAAGAAACAAGCAAATTAGAGAGAAGTCTTCATACAATTTCACATCAGACAACTCTGAAGCTTACAATCTGCCTTTCTCGATCAGCGAACTAAAATCAGCTTTGCAAACCTGCAATGACTCTGCCCCTGGTCTGGATGACATTCATTATCAGGTTTTGAAACACCTTCCAGAAAGCTGTCTCTAGACCCTTCTCAAAGTCTATAACCATATCTGGACCACAGGGTGCTTCCCGCCCTCCTGGCGGAAAGCCCTGATCATTCCAATCCCCAAACCTGGAAAGGACCCTACCAACCCATCAAACTATCGCCCAATAGCTCTGACCAGCTGCCTGTGTAAGCTGATGGAAAAGATGGTCAACTCCCGTCTGATGTGGAAGCTGGAAACCGACGGCCTTTTGGCCAGTGAACAGTGCGGGTTCCGCAAGTACCACTCGACAGTTGACCATTTAATCCGTCTAGAAACCACCATCCGCACGCCTTTGTCAATAAGCAGCATGTGGTCGCTATCTTTTTCGACCTAGAAAAGGCGTATGACACCACGTGGAAATCAGGGATCCTTATGGATTTGCATAAACTTGGTTTTCGTGGCTATCTGCCTATGTTTATTGAAAACTTTCTGGCTGATCGACAGTTCCAGGTGCGTGTTGGCACTACACTCTCGGACATCCATGGGCAGGAGTTGGGTGTACCTCAGGGGAGCATCCTTTCTCCTGCCCTTTTCAGCATTAAAATCAATGACATTGTGAAATCGGTCAGCCAGGGCTCTGAGTCTTCTTTGTTCGTTGACGACTTCGCGCGCTGTACGCAGTTGGAGCTTCTTAGGCCAGCGTACAGCGGCGACTCCAACTTTGTGTCAACAGGATTCAACAGTGGGCCGAGGAAACGGGTTTACCTTTTCACGTACAAAAACCCAGTCAATCCATTTTCACCATTTTCGTCAATTTTTTGCTGATCCTGAAATTCTTCTGGATAAGACCACCATTCCAGCTGTTAAGGAAGCTAAATTTCTGGGGGTTTTTTGATAAAAAACTGAACTTTCTCAGCCACATTAAAAACCTCAAAACTTCTTGCCAGAAAGCTCTGAATATTCTGCGGGTCGTAGCACACACTGACTGGGGCGCTGATAAGAAAACTTTGCTGCACCTCTACAGAGCCCTGGTCCGTTCCAAACTGGACTATGGTTGTGCTGTGTATGGCTCTGCAAGACCGTCTTACCTCAAACTCTTAGACCCTATCCACCATCAAGGGCTTCGTCTATGTCTTGGAGCATTCCGCACCACCCCTGTGTACAGCCTGTACGCAGAGGCAGGTGAACCCTCACTGTCCAACCGCAGGTTGAAACTATCTTTGAACTACTATATCAGACTGTTCTCGGAACCAGAAAACCCTGCCTATGACTGTGTCTTTGACCCTCAGTTCCAAAACAAATTCGAAAACAACCCTACCTGTATTCCGTCGTTTGGCCTTCGTATGCAGCCTCACGCACGGAATGCAGGTCTAGACCTAGGAGTTGTGTCCGATTTTTCCAAGTTTCCAGATCAGCCTCCGTTTTTTTCACACCAGAGATTCGTTTTGATCTGGCAGCTTTTCGCAAAGAGTCCACCAGCTCTCTGGCATACAAGGCTTTGTATGCTGACCTCTGTTCGAAATTCTCATCATATCAGAAAATTTTCACTGACGGTTCCAAGTCTGAAGATGGAGTGGCCTGTGCAGCCTACTGCCCTGGTGCTCCTTCTCAAATACTGTTAGAACATATTCCTTCAGACGCTTCTGCTTACTCTGCTGAAGTTACAGCTCTGGTTCTGGCACTACGGATAATCTCCCAATCTACGAAGAGGGACTTTCTGGTTTTGTCGGATTCACTGTCAGCTTTGGAGGCCATAGCTGGCCGCAACCTTCAGCACCCCGAACTTTTACACTTTTTTTGAAAATTTTTACCAAGTTGAAAGCGGAGGGTTACAACATTCTTTTGGCTTGGGTTCCTGGTCATGTTGGCATCGGAGGGAACGAAATGGTGGATCGTTTGGCCAAGAATGCCACAAGAGAGAAAACTGTCAAACACACCTATCCCCTGCTCAGATTTGAAACCCAAAATTAACGACTATGTCAGAGACCTCTGGCAGGAGGATTGGAATACACAGACGGATAACAAACTGTTTCAGATCCGTCCAAACCTAAGGGAGTTCCTCTCATCTTCGTCTGGTGGTCGTAAAGAAGAAACAGTTCTGTGCCGGCTGCACACCGGCCATTCGTATTTTACCCATTCGTACCCTTTTAAAAAGTGAAGAAGCTCCTTGGTGCATTCCGTGTCACGTGCCACTCACAATGAAAACATATTCTTTTAGAGTGTTGGGATTGCACGATGTGAGACACAAACATTTTACAGCAGATTCCATGAAAACCTTGTTCAGAGATGTTCCGCCTGACGCGATCTTCGAGTTCTTGAAAGAGGTTAACATTTTCTCGGATCTGAGATTTTACAGTGGAAAGATTTTTAACAAAGTTTTGGATGAGATTTTAGACGATGTCTTTTAAAGAATTGTGTGGATGAATGACTTGTTAGTTGATTTTAACGTGGGTGACAGCCCTGATATGGCCCTTTGCGGTCGGCTGGGCTATAAGCAACATTATCTTATCTCTGAACAGGCAGTTGACTGGGAGCTCCAGAACGACAGGAGGAGGGAGGGCCTGTTGTATCAGCTGACTCTTCGCCTGGCTGATCTAATGGCTGTGTCCTCTCACAGATACGGCGTTAATACAGGTAGTTTATGGGGTTGGTGGAAGGGAGTGGGGATGTTGATGAGAAATGCAGGTGTTGGAGAGGAGAAGAAGGTGGCTGGAGGTAGTAGCAGAGAGAGAGAGAGAGAAATGCGCGGGAGGGGTACAGAGTGGGGATAGACATGGTGTGAAACTCGTCTGATCTGTCGATGTGTATTCAGTTTAGACACAAAAAGACATACGACAACAGCAACAAAGATGGCTATGGGAACAAAAAGAACATTACAAAACACATGCATGCACTCGCATACTTTTTTTTTTTTTAACTCATACCGCCCACACATCCATGCGCAAGTGGGAACGCTCCTGAGTCCCTGCGGATTTTTTAATGGGAATCAGATAGGCCGTGAGTTCATATGTAGTGTGAACGGGAGTCAGATAGGCCCTGAGTTCATAGGTTATGTGGGAGGTAGTCAGATAGGCCTTCAGTTCAAATGTAGTGTGAAACGGAATCAGATTAGTTCATATACTATGTGGAAGGCAGTCAGATAGGTCCCGAGTTCATATGTAGTGTGAAAGGGGGTCAGATTGGCCCCGAGTTCATATGTAGTGTGAAAGGGGGTCAGATAGGGCGCTCATATGTAGTGTAAAAGAAAGTCAGATAGGCCCTGAGTTCATATGCTATGTGGGGAGGCAGTCAGATAGGCCCTAAGTACATGTGGGAGGAAGTCAGATAGGCCCTGAGTTCATATGTAGTATGAAAGGGAGTCAGATAGGCCCTGAGTTCATATGTAGTGTGAAAGGGAGTCAGATAAGCCCTGATTCCCAATGCAGTGTGAGAGGGAGTCAGATAGGCCCTGATTCCTGATGCAATATGGATGGGAGTCAGATAGGCCCCGAGTCCGATTGGTTGTAGAGGGGTGTCAAGTAAGGAAAACTAGCCCAGCTCACAGACATAAGTGTGTGTAGTGTGTGTGTGTGGGGGGGAGGGGGGAGGATGCTGTTCACCTTTGTTGGAGGTCCCTTTGCTCACGCAGATCATTAACCTCTTTTGGGCAACACAGTCACCCTGTGCCTGCAGAAGAGCGTTCAGTTGTCTGACCTGTTCCACGAACTGCCTTTACCGCTGTATTGCTCTTCGCCATTCAGAGAGGGCGGCCCCATGCCTGCATGAAGCCTTTGTCTGTGTGCGATCCACTGCGTGTGTGCTTCAACCCAGACAGTCTGACCCTGTGAATGGAGTAGTGTGACAGTCTGACCCTGTAGCAGTGAAGTGTGATGGTCTGACTGTGTCAGTAGTGAAGTGTGATGCTCTGACTGTGTCAGCAGTGAGGTGTGACAATCTGAACCTGTAGCAGTGAAGTGTGTGATAGTCTGACCCTGTAGCAGTGAAGTGTGATAGTCTGACTGTGTCAGCAGTAAGGTGTGATAGTCTGACTGTGTCAGCAGTGAAGTGTGATAGTCTGTGTCAGCGAGCGGTGAAGTGTGACAGTCTGACCCTGTCAGCGGTGAAGTGTGACAGTCTGACTCTGTCAGCGGTGAAGTGTGACAGTCTGACCCTGTCAGCAGTGAAGTGTGACAGTCTGACCCTGTCATCAGTGAAGTGTGACAGTCTGACTGTCAGCGGTGAAGTGTGACAGTCTGACCCTGTCAGCAGTGAAGTGTGACAGTCTGACCCTGTCAGCAGTGAAGTGTGACAGTCTGACCCTGTCAGCAATGAAGTGTGACAGTCTGACCCTGTCAGCAGTGAAGTGTGACAGTCTGACTGTGTCAGCAGTGAAGTGCGACAGTCTGACCCTGTCAGCAATGAAGTGTGACAGTCTGACTGTGTCAGCAGTGAAGTGTGACAGTCTGACCCTGTCAGCAGTGAAGTGTGACAGTCTGACTGTGTCAGCAGTGAAGTGCGACAGTCTGACCCTGTCAGCAGTGAAGTGCGACAGTCTGACCCTGTCAGCAATGAAGTGTGACAGTCTGACTGTGTCAGCGGTGAAGTGTGACAGTCTGACCCTGTCAGCGGTGAAGTGTGACAGTCTGACTGTGTCAGCGGTGAAGTGTGACAGTCTGACTCTGTCGGCGGTGAAGTGTGACCTGCAGACAGACAGAGCGACAGGAAGCTGTGGATGCCTTCAGTATGCTCAATGAACTATTACATCTTGAAACTTATCTCCTCTCCTCCTCTCACTATCTAAGGATAAGTGCAGGTCCTAGACATTAGCTGACCGTTGGGGGAAGGAGCGAGGTGGGGAGTGTAAATACAGGGGACATAGGTTGTCTGAGCTGTTCAATAAACTGATGTGACATGACTGCTGAAGAATAAATACTGGGGGCATAGGTTGTCTGAGCTGTCCAGTATAGTATAGTGACGTGACTGTTGGGGTGTAAATACTGAAGAAAAAGGTCTTGTGAGTTGTCCAGTAAAACGTGACATGAATATTGGGGTGTGACTATGAAGAGACACGGTTCATGTGAGTTGTCCAGTAGACTAAACTTGACGTGACTGCTGGCAGCTGCTTTTGTGGAGACTGGAAAATGTTTGTTGGGTGGTATTGATTTAACAGGACATAGCACGCGCGCGCGCGCGTGCGCACAGAGAGAGAGAGAGAGAGAGAGAGAGCTCAGAACTAGAAAATCCCGTTACATACATCGATCTTAGACCACAGAAAGGGTGTAGTAGTGTGGGGTAGATGGGGTGCAGGGACGTGGGAGTTGTGCATGCGTGTGTGTGTGTGTGTGTGTGTGTGTGTGTGAGAGAGAGAGAGACAGAGAGAGAGAAAAAAGAGAGGGGGTGGGAAGAGAGGAGGGGAGAGGAAGGAAGTGGACTTGCGTGTGTGTATGTGTGCGCGCGCGGGCGTGTGTGTGTATGTGTGTGTGTGCGAGGGGAGAGAGAGAGAGGGGGGGGTAGGAGAGGAAGGAAGAGGACTTTGTGTATGTGTGTGTGCGAGGGAGAGAGAGAGAGAGAGGGGGGGGGGGGGGGAGGAGGGGAGAGGAAGGCAGGAAGACGTGGGTTGGGGGGGGGGGGGGGGTAGATAGGGTGGAGGGACGTGGGAGTTGTGCATGCGTGCGTGCGTGTGTGTGTGTGTGTGTGCGAGAGAGAAAGGGGGGGGGGGAGAGGAAGGAACGACGAGGACTTGAGTGTATATGTGTGTGCCCGGAGAGAGAGAGAGAGAAAAGGGGGGGGGGGGGGGGGGGGGGGGTGGGAGAGAGAGACAAAGACACAGAGAGAGATAGAGATGGGGGTGGAAGGAAAAGAGAGAGAGAGAGAGAGAGATAAGGTTGAGAAGGCGGGAAGAGTGGTTGTGGTGGGGTCCAGAACATTGTACAGCTCTTCGATGTGTAAACAGTGTCAGTTCCTAACTTTCTGTCATTCTTGTAGCTGACGTATTTGAGCACTCTTCAAGCGTCGTGATCACAGACAATAAAAAAGATGAAAAGAACAGTATGCACTTGTGCACACCATCACGCGCGCGCGCGCAAGCACGCACGCACGCACGCACACGCACACACACACATTCTATTCAGTGAACATACAGGTGCCCTTGTCACTCAACCCTTCAATGAAAACAACCATTCACCGGCACATCTTTCCACTGTTCCAACAGAAAGCCACCACACGTACACCTGCACATGCCGGTGGAGCAGGGAGTCCTTCGTGACAGTCACACTGAGGATCCCGGCAACTCACAGTGTGTACATCAGACATCAGTGGGTCATGAGGTGCTGACACCACAACAATGTGTCAGTGATAAATGTGCAGGACAACGATGAATAACGTGTTGGTGGGGAATTAAGAGATAGGGGGCAGATATCGTCAAATAATGTGCAAAGTTTGAGATAATGTGAACTTAGCTGGTATTAAAACAGAACGCACACGCACACAGACACACGCGCGCGCGCGCGCACGCACGCACACCCCCCCCCCCTCTACAAACACATACACACTACGCTCTGTCTGTGTCTCTCTCTGTCTCTCTCTCTCTCTCTCTCTCTCTCTCTCTCTCTCTCTCTCTCTCTCTCAGTCTTTATTTTCGGTAAAACGATGAAGTGTTTTGGTTTCTAATAGAAAGTGTTATTTCATTCACAATTAGTTATAACGTACTCATCATTCCTGCGCAACTATATATGACCCCCCCCCCCCCCCCCCCCCCCCCTTTCCCAAAGGCCTGACTGCCAAAATATTCAAGTAAGCAATCAACTTTTTTTTTCTGTGTACTGTAATTATGTACATAAACACATGCGCGCGCGCGCACACACACACACACACACACGCGCGCGCGCGCGCGCACATACAGAGAGGGAGAGAGAAAGAGAGAGATAGAGAGTGAGAGAGCACTGATTTGTTTTGGCGCATGTGAACTTGCAGCTAAAGCAGAAATTAATTAGCAAGTACAATTTATACATTTGTGTTGTTGACGCTTTATGAAACGGTTCTTAGCAACCTTCTTATTTGAAATATTATAGAAGTACACTGAACTAACTACTACGCTTCGTCTGATCTTTGAGAACAATTGAACAATATGGTATTGTCCGCTGTTTACTTTTGAATCAGAGGTGAATAATGGGCTGTAGGATCAGTGCATGCAAAAGCGGTTTGTCTGGATGAATCAGGACACATTCCATTATAATTATCGAATGTGTAAACAAAACTGTTAGCTTGGAAAATAATTGTCCATTTGGCTTACTACGTTGTCTAGTGCCTTGTTGAAATACAGAAACTTAAATCATAGGCTGCCAATTCAGCATAGCCATTCAGGTATTAACAGACAAAAAAGAACATGCAGTATGTTTTATTGTGCTGATTTAGGCGATGAATTTCACCTCTGGTTTTTCGTCCTCGTATTTTACAAATTCGATAGCAGTAACTTAAAATCATATTATTATGAGAACCACGACTTTGTATTGTTGAGTATTACAGTGAAAGTAGTATTCCCTGAAGTAGCTAAGTTAAGCAGACAAGGCTGAGGTGTAATGATCATGCATCGGTCAGTGACTGCGGTGTGTGCAGGCTGTCTTCAATGTCATTTCTTTGACACAAGTATCGCTGTTGGTGAGAGAGCTGTCAGTAAATTTTGTCACAGGTCTCTGCCACCATACGTTACCTCCTCACAGGTTGAGTGGACGTGTATAGGAAAAAATTATTGCTGATTTGTGCCATTGCTTGCAGTATTTCATTTTTTCTTAATTTCTAGCTGTGCCTTGTTATGTTACCCATGTACAGTAGAGGGTATTCTGGATAAAAAAAAAGAAAATGACTTGACGAACGAGAGAGAGAGAGAGAGAGAGAGAGAGAGAGAATGGTATTTTTCCTGGACAACCACTTTCCAGAACAAGTGTGTGAAGGACCTCCCATGTCAGTCAGCTACTCTCAGTGCTGACAGGGACAAGCAGTCTGTACTCAGGACGCCTACTCCAACCATTCCGTTATGTGCGTCAAAGTCCTCCCCTTTCTCGACTTGCTTTATACAGTATAGCTTCTGGTTATCTGCAAACATACAGCATGGTTCTTGGTTACCTGCAAACATACAGCATGGTTCTTGGATATCTGCAAACATACAGTATGGTTCCTGCTTATCTGCAAACATACAGTACGGTTCTTGCTTATCTGCAAACATACAGCATGGTTCCTGGTTATCTGCAAACATACAGTACGGTTCTTGGTTATCTGCAAACATACAGCATGGTTCTTGGTTATCTGCAAACATACAGTATGGTTCTTGGTTATCTGCAAGTATACACCATGGCTTCTTGGTTACCTAAAAATATACTCCATGGCTTCCTGGTTATCTGAAACGTAAACCATGGCTTCCTGGTTATCTGAAGCATACACCATGGCTTCTTAATTATCTGAAAATACATTCAATTTAAAGATTTCCTGGTTATCTGAACCATGGCTTCCTGGTTATCATCATCTTCGTCTGGTGGTCGTAAAGAAGAGACGGTTATGTGCCGGCTGCACACCGGCCATTCATATTTTACCCATTCCTACCTTTTAAAGAGTGAAGAAGCTCCTTGGTGCATTCCATGTCATGTGCCACTCACAATGACACATATTCTTTTAGAGTGTTGGGATTTGCACGATGTGACACAAACATTTTACAGCAGATTCAATGAAAACCTTGTTCAGAGATGTTACAGCAGAGTCCATGAAAATCCTGTTCAGAGATGTCCCACCTGACGTGATCTTTGGGTTTTTTGAGAGATATTAACATTTTTTCATCTGATTTAAGATTTTATGGAAGAAAGACTTTTAACGAAGTTTCTGGTGCGTTTCTAGAAGATATCATTTAAAGAGATGTCTGAATTTTTTTTTTCCTTTAAATGACTGGTGAGTTGATTTTAACGTGGTGACAGCCCTGATGTGGCCCTTTGCAGTCGGCTGGGTTCTAAGCAACATTATCTTATCTTATCTTACACCAAATATCAGTCTGCAGGCACCTGCAATCATACTTTTAATTATACACTCTTAACTATAGGCACATGCCATACTCCTACAGTTGATTGCTTATTAAGTGGAGATGTTTTGAATGGTGATTTGAATAGCAGGAGATTAAATATTTCTCAAGACTTCTGTGGGGTTATTAATCATGGTATACAATACAAGAGCCAGCGTGACCAGCCGCCGTGGCGAAGTGGTTAGCGTCGCGGACTCCCAGTTGGGAGGTCGTGGGTTCGAATCCCATCAGTGTCATGTGGGTTTTTTCTGCCCCGACCGGCTCCTACCCAGAGTTGAGTTTGCTGCGGACTCACTTGGGAAGACTGGGACCACACAGTCGAATTTCATCCACTTAATGGATGCGTTTCTGAGAGTGTTGCTCAAATTTCCTGACCAACACTTGCAGGTGTCTGTATCTCTCGGGCCTGGTTGACGCCGGGATATATTATGAAAGGAAGCGTAGAGTACAGCCCTGTCATGTAGTCTCAGACTGAAATGGAAATCCATAGCATCATCTTAATCATCATCATCGTCATTCTCATCGATCAGCATAAAAAAAAATGTCTCAAGTTCTGTGGCCCTTCATGCCCTTTTCTCATGGTGACCTCAGTTTCGATGTCCTCTCCAGTCTGTGGCCTTGGTTTGGTTCCGTCGGGGTCACCGGTATCGGCGAGTCCATGGGGGCTGTCGTTGGACGTGGTGGCGCCCTCCGGAGGGAGAGCTCACTCACGCCGGCTCCGCGCGACTAAGCAATTATTGTCGTCAGTAGGGGGCTTAGTAGGTGGTGTCCTGCGTATGTTAGATCAGAACAGGCGCCACTGAACACCACCGAAGTGACTTGGCAGCAGTGCAGTGTCTCCTCCTGTGGGTTGCCTCTTTGACGGCTTGACAGTGGCTGCTCCCTGTGGATTGTCCATGCCGGGGCGGCGGCGGGGCCAACCGGGCTGTGGCTGTGGACGGGGTGTCGGAATGAGCGGCGTGGGTGCACTGCCTCTGAGGTGGCGCAGAGATTGGGACAGCAAAAAAAAAAAAAAAAAAAAAAAAAAGAGTCAGCCTGTTGGTGTGAATGATGTTCTGAAGACTGTCATTTGAATAATTTTGGTAAGTTGCTTTTGAATATGTGCACTGCTATAGGATTGTGTATATTGAACGGTGTATGTAAGGTGACTAATGGTTGCTATACATACATATCTGAAACAGGAAATAGTGTAAACGATTATTTCATATTTTCAAATGACTTTCTTGCCCTTGTTTATGACATGTGTGAATGTTCCGTTCTGGTGCGTATAGGGTCTGACCACTTGCCTGTTTGTGTTCGTACTTCCTTTCCCTGTCAAAATAAAATTAATATTGATGAAAATAATGTTGATTTCATAACAGAAAAATATGTCAGGAAAGAATATGTACATTTATAAAGAGATACTCTCAGTAATGTTGAA
>JADBJO010000338.1:275000-292500 GCA_016801955.1 Conus betulinus | reverse complement strand
TTAGGCAAGACTGACTTGATTCTATTTGCAATGCACGATGATCCAATTTTGTATACCACATTAAGTAACGTTATGGGCCTCCAGTTTTTTTTTAGATATTCCTTGGTTTATCTTCTTTCGGTAAACATATAATGATCCCTTCCTTTTGTATGATTGGTAATTCTCCTTTCAAATACCCTTCATTTAATGAGCGTACGACGAAACAGCGCAACTGTTTCCAGAAGAATTTTAAAAAAGTTACTGTTATTCCATCTGTTCCTGGACTTTTGTCGTTCTGCATATTTTTCAAAGCCCTTGATGCTTCCACTATAGTTATGTAACCTTGTAGATCTTCACCTTCTGCATGCGTTAGTTTTGTGACTTTTGTAACGTAATTACTGGTATCTAATTCTGTCTTTTCTCTTTGTTAGTATAGTTCTTCATAGAAATCTTTAGTTTCTTTCAACAAGTCATTACTTTCTGACAGTACATCACCTTGCTTTGTGATTAGCTTTGTCATTTGTTTGCTAACAAAATGTCTTTTTTCCATGGAACAAAAATATTTACTTATTTTCTCACCCCAAGAAGCCCATCTTGCTTTTGATCTAATAATTACCCCTTCTGTTTTCTTTTTTTCTGATTTCATTCAGCTCGTTCCTTTTGTTGCTTAGTAACTGTTTATCATTTTCACTAATACTTAGGTTGTTTTCCAAAACTGAAATTTCTCTTACCAGGGTCTCTTCCTTAATTGTTAGTCTTTTCTTTTCTCTTATGCTGTACGATATAGTTTTCTGCTCTTATTTCCATGAAAAGGACGTCTAAGAATAATTGGTCTGGTACTGTAAATTGAATCTGATCATCAGGAATTTCACTTAAACTTTCCCGTTTGTAAGGTAATGCTGCGTACTGTTCTTTAATTTTGCTTATAGTTCCATGGACTAGTTCTACATATTTGGGGTCTTTAAGAAGGGAAGAATGAATTTCCATAAGCTTTTTTGCCTTTCTTCCTGTCTAAATACTAGTTTGGTATTTATGAGAGAATGATCACTTCTATGACCATATACAATGTCTGCTTCTTTGACATATCTAAACAGCGAGTCTGATACAAGGAAAAAGTCTAGATGACTTTGTTGTACTGGATTTAACCTTCTCCAGCTATACCTTTGAATTTCTGGATTAAACTCTCGCCAAACGTCAACAAGTTCAAGATCAGATATCATGTTATAAACAGTTTCTTGTGCTTTAGGGTTGTTGACATGTTTGTAATTATAATAGTCTAGATGAGGGTTAAGAACTAGATTCCAGTCTCCTCCAATAATTACATCCCGAATTTTACTCTCTTCGATTTTCTTTTGTATATTCATGAAAAAAGATATAGCTCATCTCTATTTGGACCGTAAATATTTACTAAAACTATGTCTTTTCCCATTGTATTCAATACTAAAATTACATAATTACCATTGTCATCCTTTATAGTGTTTATGATTTTAAATTCAAAATTGTTATTCAGCAAAATAGCTACTCCTCTAGACCTTGTATTGTTGGAAGCGTATACACACTCATAACCCCATTCCGCTCTGATTTGACGTTCCATTGATTGACTAAAATGAGTGTCTTGCAGAAAATATACAGAGTATTTTTTTTTCTGTCGCAAAAATTGAAAGACATCTCTTCTTTTCTGAAAGTTACCGAGGCCCTGACAGTTAAGAGATGAAACTATAAGATTATTCATGATTTCGTTTTTTTTTCTTAATGTAGGGTATTCTTTAAAACAGTTCCTGCGTGCCAATTCTGTTTACACAATATCGCTGACATATCCTGATATTAAACAGTTGAATGCGGATGATCCTAATATAACATATAGAAATAGAAAAATGTATATGTACAACTATTAAACATCTTGTTCACACAATAACAACAAAACATGCAATCAAAAAGTCAAAAGTTCTCCTCGACAATCCTTTTTTTTTTTTTTTTTTTTTTTTTTTTTTTTTTTTTAAAAAACACAAGTTCTTAATCTAGTTGACAATCGCTATCGGGAGCAAAGGACAGGCAGCGTTTTCTTTACATGATACGAATACATTCATGCAATAATTACAGGTGACCTACAAAAAAAAAAGTGAACACACAAAAAGAACAATTAAATGAAAAATGAAAGCCAACATAAGCCATATAGATTACACATTGCCCCGCCATATTGAGGGCGCGGTGAGCGTGGGGTAAGGTGACAGAAAAAAAAAAAAAAAAAAGATGGGGGGGGGGGGGGGGGCGAGGTGGGGGTGGGGGGGCGGAATTGAAACTTTGAAATTTTACATCTTTTCATCCCATCAAAATGATGAAAAAAAAAAAGGAATAAATCAACAAATTAACTATCTATAACATCTACGACAATCGTGAACAATGAACAACCGAATCCATCCAAAAACAGAATGAAAGCGGAGCTGGAATTCCACCAAAGCCCCCACTCTCGCCCATCACGAGTGTCCGTAAGTATTATATTCGTACGCGCATGCGTGAGTTTATGTGTCCACGCGCGCCCAAGCGCACGCCCGAGCGCACGCCCACCCGCACGGATGCGCCCGCGCACACGCGCGCGCGGCCGCTGCCGCGCGCGCACGCAGGAGCGCCCGCGCGCACGCACGAGCGAACACGAGCGCGCCCACGCGCGCGCGCGCTACCTTGCATATTTGGTCCCACACACATGCGCCCGCGACGGGGTAGGATAGAGGGCGGAAGGGACAGCGGGGAGGCTGAGGGAGGGGGGGGGGGGGGGGGGGGGGTGTACAGGGAGGCCATGGGGGGCAGAAGGGGGGGGGGGGGGAGAAAATGGGGGACAGAAGGAAGGTCAAGGAGGAGCGGAATAGTGGCCAGTTGGGTGGGAAAGAGGGTTGAGGAAGGGGAAGAGGTACGGGAGAGGAAAAAAAAAAAAAAGGGGGGGGGGGGGGGGGGTGTCGAGAAGTCAGTGCCCGTGCGCAAGTGTGTGTGATTCGATTAAACACAATATTGATTACAAGTCGAACCATGTTGTCCACAGCCCTAGCCTACAGCAAAGAGCCACACCAGGGCTGTCACCACGCGCCTACACAGGAGGGAACATTTCAAGCCACACAATCAGACCAGATCATCGGGGAGGGGAGGGGGGATGATTTCCTGAAAAAAAATAGACAAAAACACACATGCACCCCATGACACAGCGACCAAAACCATTGACATCCCACGGCCAATATAACATCAGGCAGCGCCGAGAGCGCCAGGCACTCCCCAAATTTTTTTTAAAAAGAATTTGTAGATATGAATGACAAACATTACGGTACCACACACACACACACACACACACACACACACACACCATTGTAAAAAGCATTTAGGCAAACACACGTTGCAGAATGGACAACTAGCCCCAACCGCACAGTTTCACAATTCACCACCCGATCACCAGACAACTATAAAGCCGGCATGTCACAAACCGCCAACAGACACAGACAAAAAGAACATCCAGAACAGGGACAGGAGAACCGTCCACAAAAACAGAAAAAAAAAACCCAAAAAAAAACCCCCAGCAGACGACAGGAAAGGAAGTCAAAAATAAAGAAAAAGGGAAAGTCAAAGAGAGTAACAGAAGGCGGGGGAACTAATGCACCGATAGAGCCCCGTCATCCCAATGGCGACTGTCAATGACATGCGTTTCCCACACAAATTCCATCGAGACAGCGAAGGCAGCAATTTGTACAGTTTTTCACTCGCTAGAAATGGGTAGATCAATCAATCAACTGAAACTGAAAATCACACACTGTTACAGATCAAAGAAGATAAGAACTTTTGACTAGAATGACAGATTATAGTTTTCATGAATACAGCTCCCTTTTTCTCACTCGCTCATGTTTATTTCCCAAATGGATCGATCAGAAAAACACGATCACGGGACGAAGACACACACACGCACACACACACACACACACACACACACACACACACACACACACACACACACACACACAGAGAGAGAGAGAGAGAGAGAGAGAGAATATAATTATGTATCAAGTAATAACAGACGCATCGACCTGGAATATAACATCTGAAAATAGATAGATATGCAGGCATACACAAACATTAACTCATGGTGATATTCGATTCTGACAAATCTGGCGGGGACTAAAAGCTGGTTGGAGACGGGGGAAAAATCAGTCTGTAGGAGACTGAAAAAGTATGCATAAAACAACATAGTCTAGGCATGAAATGTGGTAACAACTGCAAAGGTTAAAGAGCATATAACATTTTCAACTTGTATTCATTACACCGTCTTCATCTTATCTTATCTCCAACAGTTTCAGTTTTTGTTACAAACGGATACAAATGAAGTTCCATATGATCTTTATTTGAAGAAGAGATAGATAACAGTATGAACCGCCCAGTTTGTAAAGATGAAGTGCTGCTAGCTGTAAGAAAACTTAACAAGATGCAAAGCATATAAACGTACTCCCAGTTTATCTTGAATACGCGTGAGCTATTCCATAAAGAGGAAAAACAGTTTTCGGCTGTTATAGCCGTTAGTAACGGCTATTCTGGTAAACATGGGCCATCATCTGTGACCTGTAATGAATGTATCTTCAAATTTTCAGAAAGACTGCCGAAATACTTTCTGAGATTTTCCTTAAAGAAGAAAAACCGTTATGTGCCGTTATAGCCGTTAGTAGCCGCTACAACGGTAAAATAAACATCGGGCATGATCCGTGACCCATAATGAATATACCTACAAATTTTCAGAAAGATCGGCCAAGTACTTTCTAAGATATTCCATAAAGAAGAACCGTTATGGGCCGCTATAGCCGTTAGTAACGGTTATAACGGTAAAATAACACATTGGGCATCATCCATTGCCCATAATGAACATGCCTACAGATTTTAAGAAAGATCGGCCAAGTACTCTGAGATATTCTATAAAGAAGAAAAACCGTTATGGGCCGCTATAGCCGCTAGTAACAGCCATAACGGTAAAATAAAACATCAGGCATGATCCGTGACCCTTAATGAACATACCTTCAAATTTTGAGCAGTTCACAAGTAGTGGGGGAAAACAAGTGCAGATTAACCATTCTTCCATCATTATTAGTAATCACTTGGCAAAGATTTGAAATTTTAAAATAAAAAAGTCAAAGATGAAGAAAATGGTGAAATGTATATCATAAATATCTAAATCCTTCACTAGCTGCATGAGGGAACTATCGCAATCCCTCTCGGAGGCAGATCTATGTGCATCGCCTGCTCCTAGGCCAATCTTAAATAAATGTCAGCGAACCCCCCAGAGAAACGTGGACAAACAAGTCACAAGACAACACACAACGCGTTTCGACCTCATAGGTCTTCCTCAGGTGAAACAAAACAAACAAAATAACGAAAATGCACTTGGCTTTGATCGCTTCAGATTGCCTCTGAGTTCAGCGCAAGGAAGAAGACGTTGAATGAGAACGAGGCTGTTGGAAGGGAAATAATGTGTGAGTCAAAGTCGTAATGATGATAATAATATTATGATTTATTTAAGATTTGTTTAGATTTCCGCCTGCAGTCGTTTCACTTTGCAACCTGCTCCTAGGCCTTTCGTCCGCTGGATCGGACTCATCAGGGAGACACGGCTGATTGTGTCTGTGCTCTTGGCGTCAAATATAGACACCACAGTCCATAATTCTGTGGTGTTCTCACCACCAAGGGTTCAAAAAAGAATCCAACAGCACCCTCAAAGCAGCCAGCGAAAGGTAGTAGAATAAAACGAAAGTGTGGAGAGGAGAAAAAAAAAAGTTGCTGAAAAAAACCAAAAACATATGCAAACAGTATAAAATGTAGGGGACAATCTTTGAGCCTATGCTTGAGGATCCATCTAAGGATGCAAGGGAGATCAAAAGATATGGAACAGTCTGAGTGGTCAGCTGTGCTATTCAATAACCCAAGCATGGTCAGCGACTAAGAATTGTGCAGAACAACCTTTACTTGGATCTCCTAAGAGATGCAATGGCCCACTGATTGACCAAACAATATAATGCTGAACAATTAAGTAGTGGGCGAAAACAAGTACAGGTTAACAAATCTTCCACCATTATAGTAATGACTTGGCAAAGATCTGAAATTAAAAAAAAAAAAAAAGTGTGTGTGTATGTGTGTGTGTGTGAAGTCAAAGATGAAAAAAGTGGAAAAATGTATATTATAAATATGTAAACCTTTCATTAGCTGTATGAGGGAACCATCACAATCCCTCTCAAAGACAGATCTATATGTATCGCCTACTCCTAGGCCTTTCGTCCGTTGGATCGGACTCAGCAGGGAGAGACAGCTGATTGTGCTATTGGCGTCAAAGAGAGACACACCATACATAGTCCGTAATTCTGTGGTGTTCTCACCACCAAGGGTTCAAAAAAGAATCCAACAGCATCCCCCCAAAAATACCTCAAAAATTTCAGAAAGATTGGCCAAGTACTTTTTGAGATATGCTGTAACCTGCCGATCTGTAAGCAGCGCCGATTTGTAAGCGCGCAAATCGGCGCACATTGTATGACTTGTAAAACCGCCGATTTGTAAGCAGCGCCGATTTGCAGAGCGCTTACAAATCTGCGGGCTAGGCCCCAGTCGATTTGTAAGCACTGCTTAGAAATCGATGGGTGCTTTACAAATCTACGGGTCGTTTTGTCAAGCGCTTTACAAAATGGCGGGCACTTTATATGCTGTTTTTTTTTTTTTTTTTTTTTTTTTTTTATTAAAGCCACAGCACAGATCTGATTGATCAGAGCGCCGAGGGCAGAATCATCAGCCAGTCCAGTGGAACAGTATCTTGGTAACAGATGTTTGCTGACGTCGGCAGCAGACTGATCGGTTTTGCCGACAGTCAGTAATCAAAGCGATAGTCTATGTGTACGGGCCGTGAAGAGATTTGCTCAATGATTGTGTCTTTTACAACCCAAGATCTTTCACCGGACGGGGAAAAACTAGGTAAGTACACACACACACACACACACACACACACACACACACACCACTTGGCGCGCGCCTCCCCTTTTACTCACAGTCTGTCTGTCTGTCTGTCTGTCTGTCTGTCTGTCTGTCTCTCTCTCTCTCTCTCTCTCTCTCTCTCTCTCTCCTCTCCATAGTTCTAGACCCAAAGGCGCTCTCGTATTTGATCGATAAGCATGACCCAAATAGGCATCGCTACATGTAAGCCGTTGGCGTTGACGTTACCTTGACGTTGCTGCCTTGTACGGGAAAATCGTCACTTAGAGAACATTTGCCTCCTAAGTTCGTGAAAACAAGAGCAATCAAGTTACTGAAATGACGATTGATTATAATAACAATAGTCACAAACTTGCATAATATAAAACTTACAAGTTTCTTCAACCAGCCGCTGTTTCACAGTCTTCTTCAAAAAAAAAAAAAAAAGAAAAAAAAAAAAAAAAAAAAAAAAAAAGAAAAAAAAAAAAACAACAGAAAGAGGACCACACACACACACACACACACACACACACACACACACTCCTCCCCGGCAGAAAATAGAACACAATCAATATGACAACAAAATGGAACGGTGTAAAATGATGTTTCAGTTTTTCTGTATGTCTTGCAGAGACTTGCATTTTGACAGAAAAACCACCACGAAAAGCATGAAAAAGGCCTTTTTTTTTCCACAAATAGTCTATAATAACTAATTTTGAGAAAAATTATCGCAGTTATTTAAAAACAAAAACCAACTCATTTTCTAACAATACAGAACAGAGATGACACACTTCTTCTTACTACTCTTGCCTTCCACAGTCATACTTACTCACGATGCATTTGTATATTCTACCATTTACTCCATTTTTTTAACAAGATAGGCCAACGGATGTACAATTTGCAGTTTGAAGAAAACTGTTTTTGTATGAAAACCATCAAGATAAACATGTAGAATAATTTCGTTTGAACCCAGCTTGGAGTTCTCCGGTGATATTGTTTTTGCTCTACCCATTCTTGAATACACTGTTAATAACAGCACGATACAGTTTATTACATATATTGCAATGTGAAACACCACTGTAATTGTTAGGATCGTTGATATCCCTCTTTTTAAATATAGGAAGAACAACTGATTCTGTCCAACTTTCCGGGTAAATTGTTTCATTGAATAAGGAGTTGGAAAATTGCAGGAGAATTCCATGATTAAATTCGACTTACAGGCTTGATTTAATAGTCCACAAATGACTCTATCAAGACAGCAGCTTTACGTTCCTTTATTTTTCTCAAAGCCATCAAAATTTCTTCAGTTGAAATCGGACGATTTAAACTTCTGTGATTATCATCATTAAAGTTTCCATCATTGTAATCTTTATCATTGCCACCATCATTGCTGTCGTCACTCTCAGGATATACTCGACGGTATGCAGATGCTCATTAGTAGAGTGTTTGTGCTTTTCAAGCAATCCTATAAAATGCTAAAACCATTCACTCACACTAATGTTATTCATAGACTGCTTCCTTTTTTTTTTTTTTTTTTTTTTAACTTGCACATGCACTTCCAAAATTCTTTTAGATCATGAATAGAATGCAATAAATCAGTTTTCCCCCGTCATATCGATAAATGACGAGAGAGAGAGAGACAGACAGACAGACAGACAGAGAGAGAGACAGAGAATCTTTGCGCTCGATTATGCATGATTGTACATATATACAAACAAATCAATAATTTAAAAGTCATCCAGAGATATTTAGAGGACCTTGATTACGTTTGCTTATTCCCCGAATATGGAGTATGGCTGCCTTAATGGCGGGATGAAAAACGGTCACACACACAAAACTCCACTGCCTGACTATACAGGCAGTGTCCTGGTACACTACACCACACAGCCTGAGGGGGTCGTTTTGTCTTTGACATGAGTCAGTTGCTAGCGTAGGGAGTTGGTGGGTTTGTGGGAAACTTTTGCATCCATGTTGTTGTAAGGTCCTGGCTAGATGCTCCGAGACCTCCTTTAATGTAAAGGATCCCCACTTTCACACTGTCCGTACAGTGGTGTAGTGTACCAGGTAGGTTGTCAAGACTGTGCCCTTACCTACATTGGCGAGACAGCAAGACCACTCGCCACCCGTCTACTGGAACACCAAAATCGATCTACATCTGCCATATCCGAGCACCTACAAGCCACAGTTTCAGCCCCCAAAAAAACCAAAATCTTAACTACAGAGCCCTTTCTCACAAAAAGAAAAGTTTAAGAAGCATTCGAAATCAAGACCAGACGCCCCCAGCCTGAACAGAGATCAAGGCTTTCCTATCTATAATCAGGTCATGACAACTGCTCACATTACACAACCAGGCCTCGCTGTCACAACAGCAACAGTGAGCTGACGAAGACAGGGCAATCCTGCCGAAATATTCTCCAAGTAAGTTTTGATTCTGAGTCCTATAACCATTTTTCTAAAGACCAAGAACTGATCCTTGTGGCATACCAAAATTTTTGTGGCGCAAAAGTAGACTGTATGTTGTACAGGGAAAACAGATTGTTGACGATTAGGCAGAAATGATTTTATGACAGAAAGAAGTTGATTGGAAATGTTATAGATAGCGATTTTTTTTATAAGTAAAAGATAACATCAAGTGCTTTTGCAAAATCAATAAAAAAAAAATAATAAAATAAAATAAAATAAAATAAATTTTAAAAAAAATTAAAAAAAAAAAAAAAAAACACCAGTGAATTTCAAATCATCTAAGTTTGTTCACCACTGATCTACGAAATTTGTAAGTGTTGTGCGGCAAGTGAGTTGACTCTAAATCCATATTGGTAGGGATTTGATGCAGCAGGTCGTATTTTAAGATCTGGAACACGAGGTATTTACTGATATGCTTTTCTAGAGGCTTGGAGAGATTGGATAAAAGTGAAATTGGTCTATAATTTGAAGAATCAGTTTTATTCCCAGATTTAAAAAGTGGTATTATTTTGGCTTGTTTGAGAATGTTAAGAAAATAACTTTTATCAATACAAAGACCATATAAGTAAGTCAATGTGTCAGCAATGAAAGAAGCGTTAAGTTTAAAATTTTTCCTTTCTATTCATCAAGACCACAAGAGAGAGAGAGAGAGAGAGAGAGAGAGAGAGAGAGAGAGAGAGAGAGAGAGAGAGAGAGAGAGAGAGAGAGAATTGACAGTTTTATTGACAGTAGCCTAACTGGCCATTATGGGGTGTGTGTGTGTGTGGTGGGGGGGGGGGGGGGGGGTAACAGTATTCTTGCAAATGGCATATTAAAACATGACACACATATACAAATACACAAAAGAAAGAAAACGGATCCAAAAGAGATAGCACTACAGCATTCTTCCTGCAGTCAAAATAATCTAGATTAATGCATTACAGACGAAACATGGGTCAATACTAAATCAAAGTAAAAGACGATTAATTGAGAACCATCCAACGGTGATCACGAGATCGTCAGATATATTGATATTATAACAATTTGCAACACTAAATATTATAAACTTAGAACTTTTCACCCGTTCTAACTCATAATCGATAAACTGCTTCATGAGGAAAGAATTTTGTTCCTTCGATTATATGTTTCGGGGATAAACTTCGCAAGCGATTTGACAGTATCTTCATCTGCTGATGAAATCATTTGAGCTAGCTTATGTCTTTTTATATTATATTGCTGAAAAACGAACGTAAAGCTTCATATTCCCTATAGACAAACAAGAAGTGGCCTTCATCTTCTACACAGTTTGAACATAAACGACTCATGACAGACAGATTTGTATCAAACCATCTTCTGTTCGCGTAAAAGCGAGGATTCTAGTTCTAAACCTTGCTAGATTATCCCGGTGCAATTTATTTATTACTTCGTTGAGGTATTCCTCCGGTTAGAATGGTTTGTTTTTTTTTACAGAGTTGTACCATGCATATTTGTTGCGGATGCGTTGGTGCATGTGGTGTCTGTTTGTCTGACTCACAGGAATTCGGATGCGTGTATGATTTTAATTTACATATACCCACACATTCGAAACATGGACAGCCAGGCAACAAGTCAACGTTTTCTTTTTTATGCTACCCAAGCCATCAAAACAAATACACAAAACACAGCAATATACAACAAATATCAATTCAGCAGGATATTGCACGCCGTAACCCTAGGCGTACAATTCACGATATAAATATGTAAAAGTTATTATTTTCTTTTCTTTTCTTTTGGCCATGTCCAGCTCAACAAGACAGTCCACAGACGTCGCAAGTCTCTCGTGAAGAATGCTGTAGAAGAAGTCCTCTCTTGGGACTCGCGCAGTCAGGAGGAGAAGCTCACAGAATCCACACAAAACCGAAGCGGCGGCTCTGTCCACAACAGGAGCGAAGGCTCCAGCACAAGAGCTGTGGCTCAAACACAAAATAAGACGTTGGTTCCAACACCACAAAAGCGACAGCCCTGGTACAGCAGAAGCAATGGCTCTGGTATGGCTGGCCCAACAGGTGGCTGGTTCGAATACCCCAAGAGCAGCGGCTCTGGCTCAGCAGCAGCGGCGGCTCTGGTACAACTGGCACGTCGGGTACTGCCGACTCGCATGTCGACCTCTCCACACCTCAGCAGGGTGGAGACAAGGGGCAGATCTCGGCTACGCCCCAGACCCGGGCGAAGTGGCAGGTCGGGTCACTGACGACTCCCACGTCGACCTTTCCACACCCTCAGACACAAGGGGTAGACCCCGGCTACGCCCAGACCCTCTAGCAGTGGCAGCCAGTTCCCGGTCACACCAGGACAACTTTACCTGGGGGAACTGATAATTACCTTGATTATCTAGCCTACTATAACATGGCTATTATTCATCATGGTTATTAATCATATTCATAACCAACAGTTACTTTATTTTCACCAGAACTCGGGGAAAAATCCCCTTAGCGAAATCTACAAAGTTCAATACCATATCACAATAAAACATTCTCTTTTCCACCAGCCGCCGTGGCGAAGTGGTTAGCGTCGCGGACTCCCGGCTGGGAGGTCGTGGGTTCGAATCCCATCAGATGTCATGTGGGCTTTCTGCCCCGACCGGCTCCTACCCAGAGTTGAGTTTGCTGCGGGCTCAGTTGGGAAGACTGGGATCACACAGTCGAGTTTCATCCACTTAATGGATGCGTTTCTGAGAGTGTTGCTCAAATTTCTGACCAACACTGCAGGTGCCTGTATCTCTCGGGCCTGTTGACGCCGGGATATATATTATGAAAGAAAGCGTAGAGTACAGCCCTGTCATGTAGTCTCAGACCGAAATGGAAATCATCATAATCATCCTCATTCTCATCGATCAGCATAGAAAAAAAATGTCTCAAATTCTGTGGCCCTTCATGCCCTGCTCTCATGGTGACCTCAATTTCAATGTCCTCTCCACATCTGTGGCCTTGGTTTGGTTCCGTCGGGGTCACCGGTATCGGCGAGTCCATGGGGGCTGTCGTTGGACGGACGTGGTGGCGCCCTCCGGAGGGAGACTCACTCACGCCGGCTCCGCGACTAAGCAATTATTGTCGTCAGTAGAGGGCTTAGTAGGTGGTGTCCTTCGTATGTTAGATCAGAACAGGCGCCACTGAACACCACTGAAGTGACTCGGCAGCAGTGCAGTGTCTCCTCCGGTGGGTTGCTGTTGACGACTTGACATTGACTGCTCCTTGTGGATTGCTGGTGCCGGGGCTGCGGCGGGGCCGACCGGGCTGTGGCTGTGGACGGGGTGTCGGAATGAGTGGCGTGGGTGCACTGTCTCTGAGGTGGCGCAGAGGTTGGGACAGCAAAAAAAAAAAAACAAAAAAACAAAAAAAAAAAAAAAAACATTCTTTTTTCCAAAATCATGTTTTACACATTGAGGGGAATGGATTTCCACATAGACCCTTTCGAAATCATGCTTTACACATTGGGGGAAAAGGACTTCCACAAAGACCTCTTCGAAATCATGTTTTACACATTGGGGGGAAAGGATTTCCACATAGACCTTTTTCACGATAAACCAAGAATATAATCATTGCATACAATTAACGATTTGCTTTCGTCTCTTTCATCAAGGTAAGAATGTTTTTTATCATTTCACATAATCACTATATTTCAGAGAAGGATTTCCCTTCGTGAAATTATTCATTAGTAACAGTAACAGCCCTTAAACACATATCAAGGAAGATATCCGCACACTCTTGTTTATCAACAAATTGGTATTCATTAATCATATTAAAGGATGGTTTAAATACATATTGAAAAGGTTTTCCATTTAGCTCCCCACATCAAAATTCAGAATAAATCTCCCACCAATAACACATGATAGTTTCCATCGCTCATCTCCGGTGCTTACTACCATTTGTATCATTATAATATATTAGCGAAATAAACAAAAACTGTTTCGCATCATAACGCCATGAACTAGCTAAGCCACCCTTTTCCGATCACTCATCAAAACATTTTTTTTTTCCTTCTTTCTATTTATACTTTCTGAAAACAATTTCCTCCTATCACCCTATCAAGTCACAAGATAAACCAAAAAACAACAAATACTTTTGTTTCCAAAAAACCTTACTAGGCGCTGAGAAAGTTTTAGTCGCCTATACACGATTTCCGACTGCAATTTAAAAATTGCTTACAATGAAATACCTGACTGCCGCAGCAACTCGTCTGGAGTCCCTCTTCGGCCACTGAGAAGTTGTACTGTCGGAACTGCTGTAGAGACTGCCTGATCGTTTCAATTCACCTGACTTATACAGAGCGCAGGTGAGCAGCAGTCAGGTAAACTAACCAACTGGTTTCCGGATGAACATGTTCCTGCCACCGCGGTTGTAAAACTTTTGTGACCGGACAAAAAAAAACGGTCAGTCACAATATTTTTCTGTGTCTGTTATATGAGCATGCCAGTTTTGTTGAAAACAATCAGTAATCTTAAGCCGTTGTCGGAAATCCGACAGAAATACTTTTTCATTCCCTATCATCTGGGTGACCCGAAACTATTCCAAACCCCCCCCCCCCCCCCCCCCCCCCCCCCCCCACACACACACACACACAAACCTTTTTTTTTTTTTTTCTTTTTTTTTTTTTTAATGATCTTTGCATCAGACACCCATTTGCAATATCCAATTTCATCTTGTCTGAAGAGCATTTCATATGCCTGTCTTAAATAATAAACGTTTTTCAGATAGTCGAAGCAGCTTTACCAGTACCTAATACATTTGATGTTGTTTATACTAAACAAAGGGAACCTGCCAAATTCTTCATAGCACACTTTATTCGAAGAGTGAAGAGGCACATTCAAAAAAAAGAGAGAGAGAGAGAGAGAGAGAGACAGACAGACAGACAGACAGACAGAGAGAGAGATGCTTTATTTATATGAGGCCTTAGGCCTTTATGAATCGGTACGTTAGTATTATACACCAACGATGAGGACATAAATTACTGAATAGGTAAGAATTTATGCCATTGCATTGCAGAGACATAGACGGACAGACAGAGAGAGAGAGAGAGATGTTTGTGCATGATTGTCTCCCTTTCGTGCGTATGCGTGTGTGTGTATGTGTACGTGCCGGAGTATACCTCTGCGTGCGTATTCGAGCATTATTTTGTGCAAGTAATCGTTTGTGTGTGAGTGTGTGCATCTGTGTGTGTGTGCTTGTGTGCGTGCGTACATTTGTGCGCGTGTTTTATGTGCACATGCTCGCATGCGTGTGTTGGTGTGTGGTGAGACTGTGCTCGTGCGCTATACATGTGAAAACAGAACCCCAGACACAAAAGCAGCGAGCACAGTTAGCCAATTCAGTTCCACCCCACCCCACTCTAGCCCTCAATCTTGTGTCTGTCTGTACTTGAGGTGGTGGGTTCACAGCCACGGCGTACCCGGATCCCATTTCAGCCCACGTCCAACTCTACCCGTCCACCCGCCTGAAACCAATTGCCAGAGAATTCCCTCCTCCACCCGTTTGCTCTAGGTACGCGTTTGTGCCTGGTATGTGTCTGTCTGACTGGAAAAAGGGTCTGTACAACTCATGAAGTGTCTAGGTAGGGCCGCCTAGTAGCACCGAGCCCTGACGTATCATCGTGTTACTTATATTAGGGACTGTTGGCGCCGTCACTGTGATTTGTGTACGTGGTGGTCACAGCAGTTCTCAGTGTTGATAGAAACCGTGCGTGGTCGGGGTTTAGTCACCGCTTCTCATTGTGTTGGTGGCCAGGTGAAGGGGGCGGAGGCCTTTGGGGGGAACTGGCGGGACGAGGAGGTAAGCGGATCGACGGTAGTGACTCTGATTGTCCGTGTCTGTTTGGAGAAGGTCATTCCTGTGATGAGCGGGGGGTGGCCTTTCAGGGGAACGAGAAAGAGAACTAGGTGTACTATGTACGTATGTGTATATGTGGTGTGTGTGTGTGTGTGTGTGTGTGTGCGCGCGCGCGCGTGTGTGTGTGTGTGGGAGCGAAGGATTCGCGGTGTGGTATATGTTGTCGACGGCTTTATCGTTTGTAAAGTGGGCTGTGATAATGGTGATAAAAACTCTCAAAACTGGCAGAGAATCAGATGAATTCAAAATGAACGGTTCAGAAGCATTTCACGCGTAGACAGGAGACAGCCATCAATCAAAAACCTGTGCAGGTGTCCACGCAGTATGTGTGCGTGTTGTCCGTGACGTGATAACAAAGCGTTTCCACACAATTGGAGATCAATAGTGACGCTTCGGCAGGCATTGTACAAGCTACAGCAACATGGTTCGCCCGAAAACAAAGACAAACAAATGAAACTGTGCGTCTGGGCGTGTTTGTGCAGTAAACTCACATTGTAGTTTACGTGCCACTTTCATGTGCTGAGGCAGATCAAGCTTACAGATCGACCTGACAGGAGAGATGGTGTTAGTATGAAAACAGATGCAGAGAATGTAACGTGGAAATGGGGATAAATTTCATTGTGGTCAGTTATGTCCTTAGCAGGGATAACTCGAAACTCATGCACGTTGGCACCCCAGAGTAGGGACGACCTTTTTCTGTGGTCAGTGTAATTTATTTAAGGGTGAGAAAAACGCCGCTTGAATAAATCCCTGTCAATGTTAACCTTCTTCTGAATCCTTGTCAATCTTAACCTTCTTTCTGAACCCTGTCAGTGTTAACCTTCTTGTGAACCTCTGTCAACGTTAACCTTCTTCTTAACCATGTCAGCGTTACCCTCTCAACCCTGTCAATGTCAACTTTCTTCTGAACCTCTGTCAGTATTTTTCTTCACAACCCTGTCAATGTTAATCTTCTTCTCAACCCTCTCAGTGTTAACCTTCTTACCCCTGTCAATGTTAAACTTCTCAGCCCCTGTCAATGTTAACCTTCTTAAGCCCTGTCAATGTTAATCTTCTTCTTAACCATGTCAGTACTAACCCTCTCAATCCTGTCAGTGTTAACCTTCTTAACCCTGTCAACGCTAACCTTCATCCTAACCATGTCAGTGTTAATCTCCTTCTGAACCCCTGTCAGTGTTAACCTTCTTCTCAACCCTGTCAATGTTAACTCTTCTCAACCCTTTTAATGTTAACCTTCTTCTCAGCCATGTAAATGTTAACTCTCTTCTGAACCCCTGTCAGTGTTACATTCTTTTCAATCCTGTCAATGTTAACCTTCTTCTAAACCCCTGTCAATGTTTACCTTCTGAACCCCTCGCAATGTTAACATTCTCAACTTCTCACAATGTTATATGTCAGTGTTAACCTTCTAATGAACACTGTACATGTTAACCTTCTTCTGAACCCCCTCCGTGTTAACCTTCTCAATCCTGTCAATGTTAACTTCCTTCTCAGCCCTGTCAATGTTAACCTTCTTCTCAGCCCTGTCAATGCTAACCTTCTTCTGAACCCTGTGAAGGCTAACACGTCTTCTGAATCCTGTGAAGGCTAACACATCTTCTGAACTCTGTGAGGCTAGCACATCTTCTGAAGCCTGTGAAGGCTAGCACATCTTCTGAACCCTGTGAAGGCTAGCACATCTTCTGACCCTGTGAAGGCTAGCACATCTTCTGAACCCCATGAAAAACTAATCGCCTTCTGAACCCTGTGAAAGTGAACCGTCTGCAGGAATGACTGCGTTGGACACCACTATATCAGGGGAAAACTACTTCTTTCATCGGTTTGCTTTGGCTGATGGTGCTTGTGGACCATCTCGTGTGTGTGTGTGTGTGTGTGTGTGTGTGTGTGTGTGCAGTGCAGTGGTAATGGTGTGGTGGTTATAATGCACCACAGTTCTTTTCGCCTGATATGCATTTTAAATGGTGATTCATTAGTAAAGAGCAAGTCTCTTTGTGCCAGAAAAAAAAATGGCATTAGTCGCTTTTTTCAATGCAGCCATATGGCGACGCGAAGCGATGTCGGAATTCAGGTCGAGTCAACAAACCACGCCTCGCCGTTGGCGTTCATATAGATTAAAAACAGTGTGCTTTTTGTCAGTCAAAATAGGTCTACTGGGCGAGAGCTTCACTGAAGATCCAAAGGTCCTACTTCGAGCCCGGATAAAATACTGTTTCCTCCCCCCCCCCCCCCCCCCGCCTCCCCCCCCC
>JADBJO010000338.1:265000-270000 GCA_016801955.1 Conus betulinus | reverse complement strand
GAAAAGAGGAAACTGGGACCAAAAACAACAACGATGTCACTAATGTAATCATGTACATCTGTATGTTGAAAGAGAGAGAGAGAGAGAGAGAGAGAGAGAGAGAGAGAGAGAGAGAGAGAGAGAGAGAGAGAGACTCACTGGGGTTAAGTTCTTAATCATCAAAAGAACGCATCATCGTGGATATCAATCCATCGAAATGCAGTGAGGAGTGAAGAATGGGGAGACAGGAAGACATAGGGAGAGGAAGAGAGAGAGAGAGAGAGGGGAAGGGGGACGGGGTTTATAGAGAGAGACAGAGAAGGAAAAAGGGAGATGGGAAGAGAGAGAGAGAAAGGGAGGAAAAAACAGAGAGAGAAAGAAAGGGAGAAAAACGAAAGAGAAAGAGAGAGAGTGTGTGATGGAGAGAGAGAAGGGGGGGGGGGGGGGGGGCGGGGGGCGTAAAGAAAAGAGATCGTAGTAGTTAGAATTTTTCATATGACCCCAATCTCACTGGGGCCACTGAAATCCAGGACTAGCTCTCACCAGGTCCGTAAGAGAAAGTGAAAGAGATACGGATACGGATACGGATGTTTTATTCATATAGGCCCTAGCCCATAATGAAGGGGGTAATATGAACAAAACTTTTCGAAAAAGAAAACAGGAACAAATCAATCAAATATTCATCAAAGTGCAACAGGTAATCGACTAACTGAATATCAAAACAGTACACAACAATTAATTCTTAACTGCATACTATACTTCTAATCTTAAACGCCTTGTACAAGAAAACAGCAAAACGTTTTATGGTGGCTTCGTTTGTGGATGCCATGAGTAATGAGAGTCGAAATACAGAAGGATGCTAAGAATATTTTGATCAATTAACTGATTCCTCAGATCATTCAAAACAGGACAGCAGAACACAAAGTGTGACCTCATTTTCTTCGGCATTTTTACACAACGGACAGAGAAGATCACATTTGCTATGCTTCCTGTAACGATAATAATGAACAAAAAGTTCAGAAATACCTAATCTGAACTTTGTCATAATATACCTTAAATGATTGTCTATTTTAATTGATAGATATGATGGAACACAATGTATACTTCTGAACTGTCTGTAAAAAGCAAAACGATCGCTTTCTTGAATATGCCATGACCATTCTTGCCATCTACAATCGATAAGTCTATTCCGAAAAATCCGAAGGAAATCATTCATATTTCCGACATCCTGTTGTAACCACACAAAACCAAAACCAAGTTCATATAATCTAACCCTCACATTTGAAACCCAGTTTACTCTTCCTCTCGCATCCAATCATATAAACATATTATATGCTTTCCTTGGCAACCTTGAGATGTCCATTTGTGTTATTTTTAGCCAATAGCGTATACACTTGATAGCAGAATTCAAATATATCGGATATCTGTTTACTTCGCCATAGATTAAATCGTGTTCGCATGCTCACTCGTAAAAAACTTCTTCAGCGCAAATAAATGAACATTTTCACAGTAAGCAGCGGAATCATAAAGTCCCCAAAGTTCAGCTCCATATAGTGCGATAGGCTGTACCTGAGAGTCAAACAATTTCATGAATAGTGTTAAAGATGTGTGTTTTAAATTTTGATAGCTGTTGCATAATGCAGAGTAATGCCCGCTTGGCTCTACTTGCAAGATCTTTACACGCAAAAGTGAAGCTTAACTTTGTTGAAAAATATATTCCCAAATATTTATACACGTTAACTACAGGCATCACCACTCCATTGTAAGTCAACTTTTCTCTAATTCCTAAATACCCACCCTTTCTAAACATGATAATGTTGCTTTTTGACATGTTGACTTTTAGCTGGAGTGAAAGTTGCAGATCGGAACAGACTATTTAGTTGAGTTTGCAAGCCTATAACAGTTTCAGAGATCAAAACAACAACATCGTCAGCCAAAAGAAGTACAAACAATTCAAGAATATCACAGGTAAATTGTGCACCATGTTTTCCAGTTTTACAAACTTCTGAAGTCAACTCGTTAATGAAAAGAGAGAACAAAACAGGACTACATACATCCCCTTGTTTTACACCTGAGGTACATTGAATATAATCAGTCATGTTACCCCCACACCGAACTTTAGCTTTTACACAGGAATACATGCTTATTATACACTTAAGCAGCTTACCATGAACGCCAGCTTTTAACAGAATAGGCCAGAGAAGAGTTCTATTCACTGAATCGAATGCCTTTTCAAAGTCTATAAAAGCTACATATAATTTACGATTTAAAGAAAAAAACTGTTTTTGCACACAGGCCATCAAAGTAAACATATGATCAACAGTTGAATAGTTGCGTTTAAATCCTGCCTGATATTCGCCAGTTATATTATTATCTTCAATCCATCCCTGCAACCTATGATTGATGATAGTACTGTACAATTTGCTGCTCGTGTCACTTAAAGAAATTCCTCTATAATTGTTAGGATTATTCACGTCGCCTTTGTTGTACAGTGGTAGAACAATACATTCAGTCCAACATTCAGGATAAATTCCCTTGTTGAATAAAGAATTAAAAAGAAGGTAACAAAGAAGTTCAAAATTACATCTGTTTTACATGCATACTTCAGCAGTTCACCAATTATACCATCTGGCCCAGCAGCCTTACGGTTTTTAACTTTTCTTAATGCAATTACTACCTCCTCTTTGGATATTGGACGATTTAAGTAATCATTTCCCCCTTCTCCTTGATTCCACTGAAATTCACTATTATGCTCTAAATCTTTAGTTAGAAGTGTCGTAAAATGTTCATACCAGGTTTCCATACTAATACTGTTCGCTGGTTGTCTTCTTTTTAATGAAACCCGATGTACGTTCTTTCAAAATTCTTTTTGATTCTCTATAGATGCGATCAGTTCAGTCAGTAATGTGTTGTTAAACTGCTTCCGCTTTATCCTTTGCAAATGTTTATACTCTCTTCTCGCCCTACAGTAACTATCACGATCTTTGTCGTGTTGTGTACGTTTAAATTTCTTAAGTAAATTACGAACTTTTCTTTTATTTCGATGACATTCAGAATCAAACCAGTCTTTGGTCTTTAAATCATTATTAATTCTTATTTCTTTTTTCATACACTCTGCAGCATCTTTAATACATGTATTGAAAACATTCAAGGCTTCATTTATATTGACATCAATTAGACCGACGGCATAGTTAATTTTCTCATGAATCTGTTGCGAAACAATGTTGTTCATGAACACATCAGCATAATCTTCATTCCATACGTATTTTTCCAACGTAAAAACTGTTGACAGAAGAATTTCTCTCCGACATGACATTGTCACTATAAAAACTCAAATGAAGTTCCACAGGCATATGATCAGAGTCAACTCTCTCAGATATTCGTAACTCGCATGAATCACACAACAATGCATAAAATTCACATGGCATAACAAAGTAATCGTTCACGCTGCATCCGGTATCTGAAATGTACGTGTAGCAACCTTGTTGGTCGCCATAACACATACCGTTAAGAATGCACAAATCAAATACAGTACACATATCAACAACAACTGTTTGCCATAATTATTCAATACAGAGTCTTCTGAAAATCGATTGACACTCAATGGATGACTTGCATGTTGAAAATTCAAAATATCGGAAACTCCTTGACAATGATGTGAAACACTACCTGTACGACTGTTTAAATCCCCGCACAACAATATATATATACATCTTCAACGACTAATAAACAACTGGACAAATAATCTTCCAACAATACAATGCCATTCTCGGAGTCAAAACATGCATAATAAGGAGAACCTTCTGGAGGTACGTATGAATACACATACAATATATCTTTGTCTACATCAAACAATGTTTTACTGATGATTAATGCACCAAACATATCTGATTTTATTTCAACCTCTCTGACATGTGACACAAATGTATTTCTAACGAGACATAAGATTCCCCTGATCTTCTCCCTTTAGCTGTTAACTTTATTGCAGGTAAAGAAAACATTTTATATCCAGAAAATGCAGTTGATTTAAGTTCATCAATAAACGTTTTCAACTAAACAAAAGAAATCAAACGACTGAAGAAATGAGACAAAATCATAGTTTTGTAATTTTGAAAGCAATCCATTAACATTCCAATGAAGTAAAGATAATGATCTGGTTTTGTTACTTTCGTTGCTAACTACATTTTCCCAGCGCCTGTGTTCACCAAAATCATGTACGGAACTTGACACACATTCCAAAGTTGAAACATACCGAGAGTTCTCGTCAGCCCATTCAACACACTCACTGTCATCCACATTCAAATCCCGTGCATGCTCACGTTCATTCTGGGTCACACTGGGCGATGACACCGGTGTCTCTTTTTAGGATAGTTCCCTCACAAACAAAAACTTCTTCAAGAAAACTGGGCTGGCCGGTTTCCTATTTGAAGTCTACGAGTCTGTCACGAGCGTCAACAGAGAACTTTTTGCCGTCAATTAATAAATAGTTGAACACAAATCGTGGCTCGTTTCCCCTCTTGCCTTGCCCTTTTTAAATGCGGAGTCAGCCTTCGTCGGATGTCCCTGACCCCTTTGAAAAGTCCTCCCCGATGTAGACCTCAGAGCCTTTCAGTTTACCTTTAGCTTTTAGGATATTCACCTTCTGTTTATAAAAGGCGCAGCGAGCCATCACCGGGGAGTCGGGTCGGGAACTGATCCGGTGGACACGGTCGAACTCCACGTCATCCGTCAGGTCCAGCTTGTCCGTCAGCAAATCCCGCACCAGGCCCTCGCAGTCTGCACTGGTCTCCCGTCCCTCCTGGGTAGTCCGTAGAAGATCAAGTTGTTCCGCTTGGAACGACCCTCCAGATCATCGATCCGTTTCTCGCAGTCGTCCAGCTTCTGACGTAGGTCGTTGTTGGTCTTCTGCAGCTGGTATACCAAGCCACAGTAACAACTGATAGTGACAAAGAAACATACATAGGGATTACTGCAAACCATTTTAAAACTAGATATGCAAACCATAAACAGTCTTTCAAAAA
>JADBJO010000338.1:250000-262500 GCA_016801955.1 Conus betulinus | reverse complement strand
GTAGTGTTTCCCATGGCAATGCTAACCACATGTGCAATCTCTTAAGCATTTGGTTGTGCCTCCATGTGTACCTTCCCTTGGTTAGCGCTGCTTTGCATGAACTCGGGACATGTTCTGTTTCTTTGCCTTGACAGAGTGGAGCCTTAGGATTTCTGATTTTCTCCTTTTCACCAGGCCAGAAAGTTATGTACAGATCCAAGGATGAAGCTAATTCTGAGCGTGTCATACGCCACAGGCCATTTTCGCCGAGACTTCTTTGCTGGACTGAATTCCGGATTTTCTTGGCAGCCTTTTCTTTCAACTCCTTTATGATCATGTCTGTCTGTTTTCCCTCCCTCAGTGCATCATTTTTTTTTTTTAATGTTCCCAGTATGCCTTTAGCAGATGGTAATTTGAAACCATTTTATTGAAACCTTTCATGAGTGGAGCGCGACTACGCGGTTTGATCTTCACCTGATGCACATTATAATAATCACTGAATAAGTTTTACGCACAAAATAGTTGCTACAGAATTCAGTCCCCTTGTTGTGTTCTCAGTCTTCTGTTCTAAACTATAGACGCCCTAAACATATGAATTATATCATAGAGCCCACTGTCTCCTTTGACAAACTGGTCTCCCTCTATGAACTGGATTTTGTAAAGCGGATGCTCATTTTGCTAAAAAGGAACGAAAAGCACTAAGGAGAGAAACTAAAAAGCAGTGAGGACAGTCTTAATAAGTCGAGGTAGCAACAGTCACCTGATAGATGTTATGGTTTATATTCAAGTACTTTTTTTTCTCATTATTAAGCAAAGAATGCGAGGCTTCGGTAAGAAGCAACGCTTCTATGTAAAAAAAGGCAGCTGTAAGGATTAACAAAATAAGCAGCTGTAATAACTGACAATACAGTAACAAAACAACAATAGAAACAACAAGAACATCAACAAAAACAAACATTGTACATAGGTATGCATTGAGTGATCTCGTATGTGGTAAACTCAACATTCAGTTCAACATTCAGTGTGTATATGAAAATGGGCACAACGCTGTCATTGTAACTGACAGCAGGCCAGAACGGTGTGTCTGAAGACTTACCTTTTTCATGAAAGTTATGAGTTGATTCACCAACCGTTAGTTTACGTTTATAAGCTTGTTAAGTGTTTGTATGCATGTGGTGTTACGATGCGCTTTGAGAATACATTATTGGTATTGTGCTGTATTAAAGTCATCATCGTCATCATCATTATTATCATCATCGTCGTCGTCGTTACGTCGTCATCATCATCATTATCATCATCATCATTTAGGTAATAGTTTAAAGTTTTGACACTCCCAGGTTTTCATTCTATACTGCTCAAAACAATTGAAAGGCCACTACCACTTTTTAGGGTACCTTGTTTGACTTTATATTTTCCAATAACACGGCACTGCACCCACCCAAACTTACTGAATTTGGTAGCATGCCTGATCAGTCAACTTGAATTTGATCAGAAATCAACTCAGTCTGTGTCATGCACATCACAGCGGTGAACTGAAATGTGCACATACTGCACGAAAAAAAAGGTGTGCAAATCAAACAAGCCTGTGCAACAGAGCACATCTGAACTGCAGGAATACTGCAATGCACGTGCAACCCATGTCTTATCCGAACACAGGTCAGCCAGTTTTGAGAGACTGGTGGGCATTTATGCCTGTGTTTACGGCACTTTTGTAACCATGCCTCGGAGACGACTGAGTCAAGATGACCAAGGGCGGGTAATTGCGTGGCTTCAGGAGGGCGTGGGTGCGAGAGGGTTGGTCGTCGACTGTCAGTCGCCCATTCAGTCATTCACACTTTGAGAGACCGCTTCAACCAGACAGGAAGTGTTGCTGAGTGAAGACGTCCAGGACGCCCAAGGTCCACCTCCAGGCAGCAGGACAGGTTTGTTGTCCTGTCGGCTTTGAGGCAGAGAACGGCCACTTCCGACGCACACTCAGGGGGAAGCTGCAAGCAGCCGGCAATGTCACCGTCGGTGACCAGACCATTCGGAACCGGTTGAGAGAGGCACACCTGCGCTCAAGACGACCAGCCATCCGTCCTGTCCTGACACCAGCTCACCGTGCTGCTCGTTTGGCTTGGGCCCAGCGTTACTTAGCATGGACCAGAGATCAGTGGGCAAGAGTATTGTTTACTGACGAGTCCTGCTTTGCCTTATCATTTCATGATGGCAGGAACCGTGTCTGGCGGCGGCAAGGAGAACGCTATCACGATGGTCTCGTGAGCAAGCGTGATCGCTATGGTGGTGGATCCATAATGGTGTGGGGAGGGATGGCACGGAACTACAGAACCCCCCTGCACATGGTGCAAGGCAACGTCAATGGTGTGGGCTACAGGGATGGCATCCAGCAGCCCCTTGTGCTGCCAGCGCTGCAAGCTATTGGACCAGGCGCGGTACTTCAAGACGACAACGCCAGACCTCACAGGGCTCGAGTCGTCAACAACTTTCTTCAGCAGCAAAACGTGATCCACATGGACTGGCCAGCTTGCTCACCAGACCTTAATCCAATCGAGCACCTATGGGACGTGCTGGGCCGGCGACTTCAAGGCATCACCCCCCGCCTGTTGACCTCAACCAGCTGTTCCAGTTCCTTGAGCAGGAGTGGCAGGCAATACCCCAGATGACTCTGAGGACTCTGACTCAATCCATGAGGCAAAGGTGCATCGCGTGCATCCACGCAAATGGCGGACACACGCGTTACTGACTGTGTTTTTGTGTATCTCTGGCGTTCTGACTTTTGAAAAGATGGGTAGTGGACTTGAAAGTGACAAAACATGCTGTTCAAATCAATTTTGTCATTAATCTGTGTCGTTGATGTTTTGATTAATGGCTGAAGTAAAGTTCGAAAGCATTGTTTTGGGTTGTTTTCCGTTCTGTTGTGAAATAGCGAGAGAATTTCCAAGTGGCCTTTCAATTGTTTTGTGCAGTATAGAACAGAAGTATTATTTGAGACTGTGCATTCTGTTAGCCACTGTTAAAATTTTCCCTGCTTTATGTAGGCATTATTGGAGACAGTGCAAGAGGCGGGAATTAAGAGGAAAGAAAAACACGCCAGCGACGAAGCCAGAATGCAGTACCAACATGCGAACAGAGAAGTCAGGAAGATGATGAGACAACTGAGGAAAATTGGATAGAGAGGAGCAGTGCGAAGCAATCGAGAAAGGCATGGAAGCAGGGAACAGCAAAGAAGCCTACAACACACTCACGACCCTCAATAAGACTAACCAGACAAAATCAGTGGTCATCGAAGATAAGGATGGCAAGCTACTGACAGAGAATGAAGTCCTGAAGAGGTGGACAGAATACTGTGAGGGCCTCTACAATTACCAGCTCAACCCGGACACATCCATTTTGCGGGACAACCAACGACCCGCAGAGAATGAGAACGATCTCCAAGTACTGAAGGAGGAGGTTGAGGCCGCAATACAGAGTCTGAAGCCAGGGAAATCCCCAGGAGTGGACAATGTCCCAGCTGAGCTGGCTGGTGAAATACGGAGGGAAAAAGACCACAGAGGCATTAACAATGCTTTGTCAGAAGATCTGGAGAGAAAAGAAGTGGCCAACAGAGTGGACCCAGTCATTGGTGATTCCCTTACCCAAGAAAGGCAACCTGAAACAATGCCAAAATTACAGGACTATAAGTCTGATCAGCCACCACCCCAGCAAAGTCATGCTTTGCATCATCCTCAACCGACTGAAATCCAAGGCTGAGGAACTGCTATCAGAAGAACAAGCAGGTTTTAGAACAGGGAGGAGCACTGTGGAACAAATTTTCAACTGCCGAGTCCTGACTGAAAAGCATCTACAACACCAAAAGGACCTCTTCCACAACTTCATGACTTTAAGAAGGCATTCGACCGGGTGTGGCATAACGGCCTATGGCAGGTTCTCAGAGACTTCAACATTGAAGAGAGGCTCGTCCAAGTCACCCAGGCCCTCTACGAACACTCCAGCAGCACAGTACTTCTCAATAGCCAGCAGAGCCAGTTCTTCCCGACCACAGTCGGAGTCAGGCAAGGGTGCCTACTATCTCCAGTCCTTTCCAACATCTTTCTGGAGAGAATCATGCAAGAGACCCTCGAAGAACACCACACCTCCATCAGCATTGGCGGCAGGCCGGTCTGCAACCTTCTTTTCGCAGACGATGTCGACCTCATGGGGGGCAGCAACACCAAGCTCCAGGATCTCACAAACAGACTTGTCACAAGAGCAAGTGCCTACGGCATGGAGGTCAGCACAGAGAGAAGTCAAAGGTCATGGTCAACAGCACGACTAACGGCAGTGCTAACATAACCATGAATGGTGAGCCCCTGGAAGAAGTGACCAGCTTCAGGTACTTGGGAGCAACCCTGTCCAAAGATGGCACCTGAACAGCAGAAATCCGAATCAGGATCAACTGCGCATCAGAAGCGATGGCCAGACTGAACAGAGTGTGGAAGAGCAACATCAAATTCCACACAAAATTCCGGCTCTACAAGTCACTAGTGGTCTCGATCCTCTTATATGGTTGCGAGACATGGACACTGACGGCCGAAACAGAAAGAAGAATCCAGGCGTTTGAGACCAGGTGCCTGAGGAAACTACTCCGCATCTCATATAAAGAACACAAGACCAATGATTATGTGCGGAACCTGGTCACTAACCTTGTTGGGCCCAACGAACCACTTCTGGCAACCGTCAAACAACGGAAGATGGCATGGTTTGACCATATCATTCGTCATAACACCCTCTCCAAAACCATCCTTCAAGGTACCGTTGAAGGAGGGCGCAGACGAGGACGGCAGAGAAAGAGCTGGTCCGACAATATAAAGGACTGGACCAAAATGACCATGCCAGATCTCCTCAAGACAGTCACCACAGAAGAACCTGACAGAAATGGCGCGGCTGCCTCATCACGTCCCCCCAACGACCCCAGCGGTCAGGGGATTGACTGACTGACTGCATTCTTTCGGCCACTGGGTTGTTTCTCCTACTTCATACAAGTATTATTGGAGACTATGTGCATTCTGTTGGCCACTGTGTCGTTTCTCCTACTTCATACATGTATTATTGGAGACTATGTGCATTCTGGTGGCCACTGTGTCGTTTCTCCTACTTTATCTTGTATTATTGGAGACTATGTGCATTCTGTTGGTCACTGTGTTTTTCTCCTACTTTATACTGGTATTATTGGAGACTATGTGCATTCTGTTGGGTCACTGTGTTGTTTCTCCTACTTCATACATGTATTATTGGAGACTATGTGCATTCTGGTGGCCACTGTGTTGTTTCTCCTACTACATACTTGTATTATTGGAAACTGTGCATTCTGTTGATCATTGTGTCGTTTCTCCTACTCTATACATGTATTATTGGAGACTATGTGCATTCTGGTGGCCACTGTGTTGTTTCTCCGACTCCACACAGTTATTCTTGGGAGACTTTGGGCATTCTTTCGGCCACTGCGTTGTTTCTCCTAGTCTGTACAGATATAATCGGAGACCGTGTGCATTTTGTTGGCCACTGTTTTGTTTCTCCCCAATACAGAGGTCTTAATAGTAAATGTGTGCCTTTTGTTAGCCATGCTGTTGGTTCTTCTAGCCTACAGAGGTCATATTCTAGAGAGTCTATGAATTCTCCTGGCCACTACATTGTTTCTCATGGTTTACAGAGGTAACTGTGTTGTTTTCTCATAATTCACATATGTGTTATTAGAGGCTGTGTTGTTTCTCCTGGTCCACAGAGATTTTATTGGAGATGTGTGCATTCATCTGGCCCCTGTGTTGTTTCTCGTGGTCTACAGAGATCTTATTTGATATGTGTGCATTCATCTGGCACCTGTGTTGTTTCTCGTGGTCTACAGAGATCTTATTGGAGATGTGTGCATTCACCTGGCACCTGTGTTGTTTCTCCTGGTCTACAGAGATCTTATTGGAGATGTGTGCATTCATCTGGCGGCTGTGTTGTTTGTCTTGGTCTACAGAGATCTTATTGGAGATGTGTGCATTCATCTGGCACCTGTGTTGTTTCTCGTGGTCTACATAGATCTTATTAGAGATGTGTGTATTCATCTGGCCCCTGTGTTGTTTCTCGTGGTCCACAGAAATCTTATTGGAGATGTGTGCATTCATCTGGGCAACTGTGCTGTTTCTCGTGGTCCACAGAAATCTTATCAGAGATGTGTGCATTCATCTGGCGGCTGTGTTGTTTTTCTTCTGGTCTACAGAGATCTTATTGGAGATGTGTGCATTCATCTGGCGGCTGTGTTGTTTCTCCTGGTCTACAGAGATCTTATTGGAGATGTGTGCATTCATCTGGCGGCTGTGTTGTTTCTCCTGGTCTACAGAGATCTTATTGGAGATGTTTGCATTCATCTGGTGGCTGTGTTGTTTCTCCTGGTCTACAGAGATCGTATTGGAGATGTGTGCATTCATCTGGCGGCTGTGTTGTTTCTCCTGGTCTACAGAGATCTTATTGGAGATGTGTGCATTCATCTGCCGGCTGTGTTGTTTGTCTTGGTCTCTACAGAGATCTTATTGGAGATGTGTGCATTCACCTGGCAGCTGTGTTGTTTTCTTCTGGTCTACAGAGATCTTATTGGAGATGTGTGCATTCATCTGGCGGCTGTGTTGTTTTTTTCTCCGGGTGGGTCTACAGAGATCTTATTGGAGATGTGTGCATTCATCTGGCACCTGTGTTGTTTCTTCTGTCTACAGAGATCTATTGGAGATGTGTGCATTCATCTGCCGGCTGTTTTGTTTGTCTTGGTCTACAGAGATCTTATTGGAGATGTGTGCATTCATCTGGCCCCTGTGTTGTTTCTCCGGGTCTACAGAGATCTTATTGGAGATGTGTGCATTCATCTGGCGGCTGTGTTGTTTCTCTTGGTCTACAGAGATCTTATTGGAGATGTGTGTGCATTCATCTGGCGGCTGTGTTGTTTGTCTTGGTCTACAGAGATCTTATTGGAGATGTGTGCATTCATCTGGCGGCTGTGTTGTTTCTCCTGGTCTACAGAGATCTTATTGGAGATGTGTGCATTCATCTGGCACCCGTGTTGTTTCTCCTGGTCTACAGAGATCTTATTGGAGATGTGTGCATTCGTCTGGCAGCTGTGTTGTTTCTTTCTGGTCTACAAAGATCTTATTGGAGATTGTGCATTCATCTGGCAGCTGTGTTGTTTCTCCTGGTCTACAAAGATCTTATTGGAGATGTGTGCATTCGTCTGGCAGCTGTTTTGTTTCTTCTGGTCTACAGTGAGCTGTGGAGGGTCCCGAGTGCCTACACGTACATCATGGCACCCCCTCCACCTACAGGGCCCTGTAGTGGAATCATCGGTGTGTGGATCATAAAGCCGAGAGTTCGATCCACGAATGGAGCTGGTTTCAACGTCTTGAAAATCCTCTCTGTCCACCAAGCAATAAATGGATTTTTTTTCACGGAAGGTTAAGTGGGGGGAGGGGGGGGGGGGGGGGGGGGGGGCATGGGCCCTGTCTTCCACAATACTTTCCCTCGTTATTGGGAACCTCTGACAGTTCCCTACCTTTATAGCCCTTAGGCTTTGGGACTTAACCTTTAACCTTTTATTCTCAGATAAATGGTTATTAGAGCCTTTTTGACTTCAGAAGACTTCCTGTTTCAGACGTTCTGTCCCGCACCTCATTTATCCATTTACCTGTCTGCTTTTACAATGCTGACTGGTTTCTCCACTTCTACACACACATGCAAAAAAAAAAGAAGAGAAAAAAAAGACAACCAATGTTAGGTAGGCACTCAAGGTCTGACCAGCGCATTGGGCTAATGCGTAGGTCAGATATCCCCTAAGTCGTAGCCACAAGACCCTCTTCTTCAATTTTCTCATCTTAGTTGTTAATTCATTTACCCATCAGCTTAAAATAATGCTTCCTGTGGTCTCAAAGCTAAGCGGATGTGGTGTGGTGTATATGGAGTAGCCCGCACGCAGTGACGCCTCCTTGATGAAACTGAAACTGAAACTTCACAGACAACTGGAGGGTCCCCATAGGTGCTGCTGCTGTCAATAAAATTATCCAGTATCGGTATTTGATCTCCGCTCCTAACTGCAAAACGCTATGTCCACTGTGTGTGCTTTTTCCTAACTGTACAATGCTAAATCCACTATATTTGTTTCTTCCACGAGGAGAGAGATCCTGCTGTACAGTATCAGTCCTGTGTTGTTTTGATTTTGTTAGAGAGAGGAGAGGGAGTTTCACAGGGATGCTTAAAAATGTGGGCTTCCACCCTGTTCCAACAACCTTTGTCCATACTGCAACACCTTCAGCAGACGACAACGTGTCTGCAGCAGTCAGTCAGAGTTCGTTATTTGCTAGAATCCTTCAGCGCAACAGGAAACAGTTGACTGTTTACCGAAATACTTTAGCAGCAGACGACACCGAGGAGTTGTATGTCTGTAGCAGTAAAAAGTTGACTATTTGCAGGAACCCTTCGGTCTGCTAGTTGTGTGGTGAAGCGGACAGGATCGGCTTTGGTTGGTAACCCTCTTATTCCACGTGTCTGCTTCACCGAGTCTCAAGGGCTGATCAAGGGAGGTGCTAGCTGCAAGAGTGACCGGCAGATTATGGAGGGGAACATATGGCTGGCTAGCAACTTCTGCACAGGAAAGGCGCGCTGGAGAAGGCATCAGTGAAAAGACATGTATGGGCAAGTCATGGACACGCACGCACGCTCTCTCTCTCTCTCTCTCTCTCTCTCTCTCTCTCTCTCTCTCTCTCTCTCTCTCTCTCTCTCTCTCTCTCTCTCTCTCTCTCTCTCTCTCGCTGTCGTGTTATCATCAGATGATGAACTTGTAATTAAATCAGTTGCGAAATTCATCACGGAAGCATTGAAAATTAGACAGATAAAGGATAGTGATATTTAAGATAATGCATTGTAAGAGATATATGAATGAATATTATCATTCATCCATGTGGAGATCAGTAAGATGCAATGTCATCATTTGATTGAGTGAATGGTCGAGTCAGTCTTTTTTTTTTTTCTTTAATCCTTACTGCATTACTCCTGTGCGTGAGGACATAAGGAATTGTTACGAATTTATTTGTTTTTGTTGTACTCCCAGTTCTTATAGAACTGGAGTACTTTTGCAATGGGAACGAAGAAATGCTGTCTGCGTGTCTGTCCGTCCGTCGATCCTGGTCAAAATGTGTTCCACTCGCTCCAGACAAAACTACAGGGCCGATCTTTCTGAAAATTTGTAGGCATGTTCATTATGGGTCACGGATGATGCCTGATGTTTATTTTACCGTTACAGCCGTCACTAATGCTGTAACGGCCCATAACGGTTTTTCTTCTTTATGGAATATCTCAGAAAGTACTTGGCCAATCTTTCTGAAAATTTGTAGGTATTTTCATTATGGGTCACGGATGATGCCCGATGTGTTATTTTACCGTTATAGCGGCTATAACAGCCCATAACGTTTTTCTTTTTTTATGGAATATCTCAGAAAGTACTTGGCCGATCTATCTGAAAATGTGTAGGTATGTTCATTATGGGTCACGGATGATGCCCGATGTGTTATTTTACCGTTATAGCCGTTACTAACGGCTATAACAACCCATAACGGTTTATATCTTTTTTTTATGGAATATCTCAGAAAGTACTTGGCCGACCTATCTGAAAATTTGTAGGTATGTTCATTATGGGTCACGGATGATGCCGTTATAGCCGTTACTAACGGCTCTAACGGCCCATTACGTTTTTTTTTAATGGAATATCTCAGAAAGAACTTGGCCGACCTATCTGAAAATTTGAAGGTATGTTCATTATGGGTCACGGATGATGCCCGATGTGTTATTTTACCGTTATAGCCGTCACTAATGGCTGTAACGGCCCATAACGGTTTGTCTTCTTTATGGAATATCTCAGAAAGTACTTGGCCAATCTTTCTGAAAATTTGTAGGTATTTTCATTATGGGTCACGGATGATGCCCGATGTGTTATTTTACCGTTATAGCGGCTATAACGGCCCATAACGGTTTTTCTTTTTTAATGGAATATCTCAGAAAGTACTCTGAAAATTTGTAGGTATGTTCATTATGGGTCACGGATAATGCCCGGTGTGTTAGTTTACCGTTATACCCGTTACTAACGGCTTTATAACAGCCCATAACGGTTTATTTTTTTTATGGAATATCTCAGAAGTACTAGGTCGATCTTTCTGAAAATTTGTAGGTATGTCCATTATGGTCCCTTATGATACCCGATGTGTTATTTAACTAACGGCTATAACGGCCCATAATGGGTTTTCTTTTTTATGGAATATCACAGAAAGTACCTGGCCGATCTATCTGAAAATGTATAGGTATGTTCATTATGGGTCACGGATGATGCCCGATGTTTACCAGAATAGCCGTTACTGACGGCTATAACGGCCCAAAAACGTTTTTTTCCTCTTTATGGAATATCTCACGCGTATTCAAGATAAACTGGGAGTACGTTTATGTGCTTTGTATCTTGTTAACCTTTGATTTGACACACTATAGGAATGAATGTGTACTATTTGTTTGCAGAAAAGGAAGAGGGAAATGTTATTGTTCTGTTACCCCCTCCCCTCTTGTCAAAAGATCTCTTTGGTAATGACAATAAAATATCAAAATGTCAAGTCTCTCTCTCTCTCTCTCTCTCTCTCTCTCTCTCACACACTCACACACACACACACACACACACACACACACACACACACACACACACACACACACACACACACACACACACTCTCTCTCTCTCTCTCTCTCACACACACACACACACACACACACACACACACACACACACACACACACACACACACACACACACTCTCTCTCTCTCTCTCTCTCTCTCTCACACACACACACACACACACACACACACACACACACACACACACACACACACACACACACACACTCTCTCTCTCTCTCTCTCTCTCTCTCTCTCACACACACACACACACACACACACACACACACACACACACACACACACACACACACACACACACACACAAACTCTGTTCCAAGACAGCACCTGCGACGCAGGATAAGAAATCCGCCGTTGTGCCGCAAATGTTTTGATTTCATTACGTCATAATATGGTGCACTGATTTTAACAAGTCTTCAAGAGAAACTTTGATTTCATTATGTCACAATGTGGATTATTGATTTCATCAAGTCTCTTTGATTTCATGACGTCACGATGTGGAGCATTGATTTCATCAAGTCTGAAAGAGAAGCTTTGATTTGATCGCGTCGCAATAAGAAAGTTTAATTTCATTACGTCACAATGACTAAGAAAGTTTGATTCTGATCACCCCCCCCCCCCCCCCCCCCCCCCCCCCCACCCCTCCGCCGAAGCGAGAAGCCTTGATTAAATGATACCACAAGGGAAGCTCTGATTTCATCATGTCGCAAGAAAGATTGAAGCAACACAAGAAGCATTGATTTCATTATGTCACAAGAAGCATTGATTTCATCCAGTCAGAACAAGCATTGATTTCATCATGTCACACAAAGCATTGATTTCACTATGTCACACAAAGCATTGCTTTCACTATGTCACAAGAAGCACTGATTTCATCACGTCACATAAAGCATTGATTTCACTATGTCACATAAAAAGCATTGATTTCACTATGTCACAAGAAGCATTGATTTCATCCAGTCAGAACAAGCATTGATTTCATCATCATGTCACACAGAGCATTGATTTCACTATGTTACACAAAGCATTGATTTCAGTATGTCACACAAAGCATTGATTTCACTATGCCACACAAAGCATTGCTTTCACTATGTCACAAGAAGCACTGATTTCATCACGTCACATAAAGCATTGATTTCACTATGTCACAAGAAGCATTGATTTCATCCAGTCAGAACAAGCATTGATTTCATCCTATCACACAAAGCATTGATTTCACTATGTCACAAGAAGCACTGATTTCATCCCATCACAAGAAGCACTTATTTCATTATGTCACAAGAAGCATTGAATTCATTTTGTCACAAGAAGCATTGATTTCATTATGTCATAAGAAGCATTGATGCTATCCCGTCACAAGAAACATCGATTTCATCCCGTCACAAGAAACATTGATTTCACCCCGTCACAAGAACCATATATCCCGTCACAAGAAGCACTGATTTAATCCCGTCACAAAATGTATTGATTTCATCATGTCACAAGAAGCATTCATTTCATCATGTCACAAGAAGCATTCATTTCATCATGTCACAAGAAGCACTGATTTCATTATGTCACAAGAAATATTGATTTCATCACGTCACAAGAAGCACTGATTTCATCCTGTCACAAGAAGCATTGATTTCATTATGTCACAAGAAGAATTGATTTGATCACGTCAGAAGAAGCGTTGATCTCATCACGTCACAAGAAGCATTGATCTGATCACGTCAAGAGAAGCATTGATTTTTATCTTGTTACCAGATGTGTTGATTTCACCCCGTGACAAGAAGCATTGATTTTA
>JADBJO010000338.1:230000-247500 GCA_016801955.1 Conus betulinus | reverse complement strand
GTGATTATTTATTGGATAAACCACATTGTGCTTCTTGAACTTTTGACTTAGGCCTAATTATCTACAAATAATTGAAAGAATTAGAGTATGATGACCGACGTAAAGAAGTTGAAAGTGAAAGTGTTTAAGAAGAACACGTTCTTGTTCTGGAACGGTTGCGATGATCATCAAGCCTTGATTTGTGACTTCTCACGTAATTAAAGACTTAAAAATTGTTACCAGAGCCAATCAAACTTGTTACCAGAGCCAATCTTTTCTCTGTCAAGATCGATTCAATGACAGATCAGAATCGACTTTGTGTTAACCTACATTCACTCAGCGTCCCACTCTCTGAAGCGTCAAAGAACAGAAGTTTAATGATTCTCAGTTTTAACAATATGTGACTCCCACAGTGTGATCTAAATCTTGTGGTGTAACAGTGACTCCAAAATGTGATCTACCTCTTGTGGAGTAACAATGTGCGAAACCACAATGTGATCTACCTCTTGTGGAGTAACAATGTGTGAAACCACAATGTGATCTACCTCTTGTGGTGTAACAATGTGTGAAACCATAATGTGATCTACCTCTTGTGGTGTAACAATGTGTGACTCCACAATGTAAGGTAAGGTAAGGTAAGGTAAGGTAAGGTAAGGTAAGGTAATGTTGCTCATAGCCCAGCCGACCGCAAAGGGCCACATCAGGGCTTTCACCACGTTAAAATCAACTCACAAGTCATAAAAAAAATAAAAAATCACACATCACTCCACAATGTGATCTATCTCTTGTGGTGTAACAATGTGTGACTCCATTATGTGATCTACCTCTTGTGTAATAAAAGCAGATGAACCCAACATGAAGGAGAAACGGAGAACGAGCTGCACACGCGGCTCTGTCTGCACCGCCGGACACTGGTGACAAAACGCTTCAGCATGGATGGTCACACAGTGAATGACATGAGACGTCTCCCAAAAGACAGTGAACCACACGACCCAACAAAGGCGTCTCCAAGGAGAGCACATTTGGATTGATGAACCGAAAACCGTGAGGTTTCTGCACCATAGACAGAACAGCTGAGAGTGACAGAGACAAGAACTTAACAGAACTAGGGAGATCAGCGCTGGTTCAGAGAGAGAGAGAGAGAGAGAGAGAGAGAGAAACTTCCCTTTTTTCTGTCTGATCTACCTTTCCCCCCCCCCATCCCACACCCTACATCCCATCCCCCTGGTTTGTGCGTGTGCCGGCGACTGTTCTCTTGATATGTGGTGCTGAGGACAGACGGTCAGAAAATGTTTTGTTGTTTTTTGCAGAACCACGACACGGAGCCATTCGGTGTTCCAGTGCCGTGACTGCCGCTGTTTGGGTCTGGTGAGTTGTGTACACTGCTGACTGCCCATCCCTCAGGACGACAGGAGAGTCCTTCCTCTGATGTCTTGCCGACACAATCCCGGAGCCTGCCAAAGGAGGCCTAGTGGACCCACCAGCAGCGCTTAGCTGACCTGCTCCTAGAAGGCTGACCGTCGTTCAGGGTGTGCAGGTGTGAGCCGGAGAGGGTGAGGTGGTGCCAGGGCACAGGAGAAGAGGGTGGGGGAAGTGTGGGAAGAGGGGACCCAGTGGCTGAGGGTCTGGCAGGAGTGATGACAGGAGACCACGTGGTGTTTCCCTGGATGATATAAGAGCTGACTGTGCGTGTGATGCCATACCTCCTCCACTAATCCAACCAGGAGCACGGAACCTGCACTGTGTGGTGTAGGGCAGTGATTGTGAGACAGCCGACTGAACTCAGTGCGTTCAGTACACCACGCTAGTGTCAAGCTTAGCAGGGAAAAAACTTTAAATATTTCTTGTTTTATATCATGAGGTAATTTGCCGACTGGCAACCGGTCAGATTTATGCTAGCTGTCATCCTAGACTTTGAGCTGTCATCCAAATGCAGGTGTGTCTTTGGTTTTCCACAGGTGACGCATAGCCGTAGTGCAGCACACTTGATCTGCTGTACTTTGAATGATATCCCCAAGTCCTAACACCTGATCCGCTGTACCTTGAAAGATATCCCCAAGTCTTAGCACCTGATCCGCTGTGCCTGGAATGATATCCCCAAGTCCTAACATCTGATCCGCTGTACCTGGAAAGATATCCCCAAATTCTAACACCTGATTACGCTGTGTCTAGAATGATATTCCCAAGTCCTAACACTGATCCGATCCGCTGTACCTGGAAAGATATCCCCAAATCCTAACACCTGATCCGCTGTACCTGGAAAGATATCCCCAAGTCCTAACACCTCATCTGCTGTACCTGGAAAGACATCCCCAAGTCCTTACCCCTGATCCGCTGTACCTGGAAAGATATCCCCAAGTCCTAACACCTGATCCGCTGTACCAGGAATGATATCCCCAAGTCCTAACACCTGATGCGTTGTACCTAGAAAGTTATCCCCATGTCCTAACACCTGATCCGCAGTGCCTGAAAAGATATCCCTAAGTCCTAACACCTGATCTGCTGTACCTGGAATAATATCCCCAAGTCCTAACACCTGATGCGCTGTACCTAGAAAGATACCCCGAAGTCCTAACACCTGATCCGCTGTGCCTGGAATGATATCCCCAACTCCTAACTCCTGATGCGTTGTACCGGGAAAGATATCCCCAAGTCATAACTCCTGATGCACTGTACCTAAAAAGATATCCCCCAAATCCTAACACCTATCCGCTGTACCAGGAAAGATATCCCTGAGTCCTAACTCCTGATGTGCTGTACCAGGACAGATATCCCTAAGTCCTAACTCCTGATCCGATGTACCTAGTAAGACATCCCCAGGTCTTAACTCCGGATGCGCTGTACCTAGAAATATATCCCCCAGTCCTAACTCCTGATCTGTTGTACCAGTGAAGATATCCCTAAGTCCTAACGCCTGATGCGCTGCACCAGAAAAGATATCGCCAAGTCCTAACACCTGATCCGCTGTACCTGGAAAGATATCCCCAAGTCCTAACTCTTGATCCGCTGTACCAGGAAAGATATCCCTAAGTCCTAACTCCTGATGCACTGTACCAGGAAAGATACCCCTAAGTCCTAAGTCCTGTTGCGCTGTACCAGGAAAGATATCCCTAAGTCCTAAGCCCTAAGGTGTCAGAGTGCACACAGCTGGGTATGTAGAGGATGATTACAGTCCAACTGCTCCACAGCCTCACCTTTCATCCTCACCTCTCTGACAACATCTGCAGGCAGCGTGGTCAGCATGATTTCCCTTTGAACTGAGACCACGTGACTGGATTCCCACTTCTCCATGTGACTGGACTCAAAAGCCGTGTGTGACTGGACCACTCCACTGTGACGTGTATTGACCATTGCCCACTGTCAACCACATGAAGTACTGTCAGACGATCAAAGAGAAAGGACGACCTGCATGGTTATGGATAGAGATGCTGACCATATGGCCCTTGGATTATATTTCCATGTCAAGAAAATGATAAAAGCTATTGGTAAGGAGGTCAGATCACACACAGTTTGAACCCTAGACGGTGTCACAATACTAGACAAAGTGTGAAATCTGGACATAGTTGGAGCATTTTATCTTGCTTGAAAAGTAGACATAGTCTGAACACTAAGCATAGTCTGAACTCTAGACATAGTTTGCAGAACACACTGTTGGACATACCACAGAAAGAAGTGAAGATACGATCTACAAGGGCTGCTGTGTTTAGATACCTAAAAATCTGCATGTATCAAAAGTGTGTGGGTTGTTTCCGAATCTTGGCGTGTGTTGTGTTTTATCCCACAGGACAAAGGCAGAAAAAAAAAAACAGCAGTCAAGACAAATGAGGAGCAAACACAGGACACAGCACATATTCTGTGGTTCCGTACAAACGCAGAGCTCATCTTGCTGTGCATACTGAAGTGGCAGCCGTGTATTTGCAGGGAGTCTCGCACCACTAGTCAACCGTGAACACAGCACAGCCAAGTCGTGCTGAGTTTTGTTGGCCACAAAGCGTGGCGGGCATAAAAGGCAGTGAGGTGTGAGCAGACTTATTGATATTATTGGATCCAGCAGGCCTCAGTGCTAACTGCTCCTGTTTGTTTTCAATAAGCTGCCCGTCAGATTCCTACAACACGGGGAAACCACAGTCACAGTGGGTACCGCAGTGAACACGCGGATTAGCCAGGATTTTCGAGTCGTGATCTTGCGAATTTTGCTGGAGAATGTGAATGATCAAGACACAAGCTCTGCTGGCACGAACAGAGCCTAATTTTGGAGTCATTGTCATATAGTGTGGTACACACGTGCATCCCAAGTGGGTGGGCAGACAGACCTGCCAGCGCTTGGTTGTTGCGGACAGTCCAGCGATCAGCGATACTCGGTGGGCCATAACGGAACTAGCTGACCACAACAGTTACTTTGAACTCAGCGTGGAGGGCATAGATCATCATGGATGCTTTCTCACAGTCTTTCATCATCGTGAAGTATGGAGGTGAGTTGAAGGACATTCAGGGTGTCTGAAAAAAATCGTCAGGTGTTTATGTGCACTGACTTTTGTCTCTGTGTATAAAGAAGTCACTGTTGACAGGAAATTTAACGTTACACCCTCCGTATAAATTCTCCCTCTCTCTGTCTGTCTGTCAGTCCGTCTCTCTTTCTCTCTTCCCCTCCCTCCCACTCCCCTCTCTCTCTCTCTCTCTCTCTCTCTCTCTCTCTCCGCTGCTGGATCCATAAAGTGCCTGGGATTTATAAAGAAATCCTGCCTTCCCTCTTCTGTCCCTCTCTCCCTCCGCATTCTCTCCGCTCCTCCAACCCCTCTTCCTTCCCACTCCCTAGTGTCTCTACAAGCAGCCTGAGAATTGTTCTCAATGTTGTGATTATCATGCCGTTTACAGCATGTACATGCCACTCACACCCCCCCCCCCCCTTCACCCTCGCCCCCCCCCCCCCCCCCCCCCCCTTCTCCCTCGCTGCCTAATGGCTTCAAAGTGCCAGACGGAGCGCAGCCAGACATACATACGTGTGTATGTTTGTGAGCGCAGCTCATGGTAGAAAACTAGTGGCAACTGGAACTACGTGTAGGGTGTCATGCCAGTGCAGTCAGCAAGAGATAGTAATTACAAGACAAACAAGTTCTTAATTACCCGGAAATTGCCTGTTTAGCTTAATAGCCCCATTCATGTCAAAACTCATTCCATGTTTTGAAAAGAGCAATGTCCTATGGGGTGGGAGGAGAGGACGGTGGCAGGGGTATGGGAAAAGAGAGGCAGGGTATTATTTTCAAGTATCGTTTGTGTTTCCACACAGAGAGAGAGAGAGAGAGAGAGAGAGAGAGAGAGAGAGAGAGAGAGAGAGAGAGAGAGAGAGAGATGTGAATGACAGGATGACAGCGAGAGAATGAATGAATAAATGAATGAACTTGTGTGTTGGAAGGCTGTGTGTGCAGGCGCGTGCGCTCGCACCAAACTGGCACGCATGCGTTAAATAAATAAGAGACAGACAGACAGACAGACAGAGGGAGGGAGGGTCACGGAGAGAGACTTTGACACTCACGTTCTCTTCTGATTATCACGTTCTCTTCTGATGTGTGTGTGTGTGTGTGTGTGTGTGTGTGTGTGTGTGTGTGTGTGAGTGAGTGTGTGTGTGTGTGTGTGTGTGTGTGTGTGTGTGTGTGTGTGCGTGTGTGCGTGTGTGTGTTCTTTACTAACACACACGTGTGAACGTGAGTGCGAGCGCACGCACGCACGCACGCGCGCGCGCACACACACACACACACACGCACAGAGAAAGAGAGAGGGAGAGAGAGAGAGAGAGGTAAGGTTAGGTAATGTTGCTTATAGCCCAGCCGACCGCAAGGGGCCATATCAGGGCTGTCACCACCGTTAAAAATCAAACTTGCAAGTCATTCATTCACACAATTCTTTAAAATACATCTTCTAAAAACCCAACCCGAAATTTTGTTGAAAAAACTTTCCGCTGCAAAATCTCAGATCCGATGAAAAATGTTAATCTCTTTCAATAATTCAAAGATCGCATCAGGCGGAACATCTCTGAACAAGATTTTCATAGAATCTGCTGTAAAATGTTTGTGTCTCACTTCATGCAAGTCCCGACACTCTAAAACAATGTTTCATTGTGAGTGGCGCATGATATGGAATGCACCACGGAGCTTCTTCACTCTTTAAAAGGTATGAATGAGTAAAATACGAATGGCCGGTGTGCAGCCGGCATAGAACCGTTTCTTCTTTGTGACCACCTGAGGTGGATGAGAAGAACTCTTTTAGGTTTGGACGGATCTGAAAGAGTTTGTTATCCGTCTGTGTATTTCAATCCTCCCTGCCAGAGGTCTCTGACATAATCATTAACTTTTGGTTTTTAATCTGTGTAGGGGATAAATATGTTTGACAGTTTCCCTGTTGTGGCATTCTTGGCCAAACGATCAACCATTTCATTCCCTTTGATGCCAACATGACCAGGAACCCAAGCAAGAACAATGTTGTAACCATCCGCTTTGAACTTGGTAAAAAAGGTTTTAAAATTTTTTTTTTAAAAACTGTAAAAGTTAGGGATGCTGGAGGTTGTTACCAGCTATGGCCTCCAAAGCTGACAGCGAATCCGACAAAACCAGAAAATCCTTTTTTGGTGACTGAGAGCTTATCTTCAATGCCAGAACCAGGGCTGTAAGTTCAGCAGAGTAAACAGAAGCATCTGAAGGAATATGTTCCAACAATATTTGAGATGGAGCACCAGGGCAGTAAATTGCACAGGCCACTCCAACTTCAGACTTGGAACCGTCAGTTAACATTTTCTGACACGATGGGAATTTCGAACAGAGATCGGCAAAAAATACATTGTATGCCAGAGAGGTCGTAGACTCTTTGCGAAAAGCTGCAAGATCAAAACAAATTTCTGGGTGTGGAAAGATCCACGGAGGCTGATCTGGAAACTTGGGAAAATCGGACACAACTCCTAGGTCTAGACCTGCATTCTGCGCATGAGGCTGCATACGAAGACCAAACGGAGGAGTATAGTTAGGATGTTTTTTTTTCGAATTTACTTTCAGGGTCAAAGACACAGTCATAGCAGGGTTTTTCTGGTTCAGAGAGCAGTCTCAGATAGTAGTTCAAGGACAGTTTCAGCCTGCGGTTAGACATTGAGGGTTCACCTGCCTCTGCGTACAGGCTGTACACAGGTGGTGGTGGGAATGCTCCAAGACAGAGACGAAGCCCTTGTTGGTGGATAGGGTCCAAGAGAGGTAAGACGATCTTGCAGAGCCGTACACAGCACAACCATAGTCCAGTTTAGAACGGACCAAAGCTCTGTAGAGGTGCAGCAAAGTTTTCTTATCAGCGCCCAAGTCAGTATGTGCTACGACCCGCAGAATGTTCAGAGCTTTCTCGCAAGAAGTTTTGAGGTTTTTAATGTGGCTGAGAAAGTTGAGTTTCTGATCAAAACTAACTCCTAGAAATTTGGCCTCTCTGACAGCTGCAATGGGAGATTTCCCTATTTGAATTTCAGGATCTGCAAAGAACTGACGAAAATTATGCACGTGAATACACCGAGTCTTAGTAGCAGAAAAGGCGAAGCCAGTGTCTTCCGCCCACTGATGAATTTTATCCACACAAAGCTGGAGCCTGCGCTGGACACTTGGGTACAAGCTTCCAGTTGCATAGACGGCAAAATCATTCACAAACAATGAGCAGTCGGAACCCTGTTGAACTGACGTAACAATGTTGTTGATTTTTCATGCTAAAGAGGGCAGGAGACATTATGCTCCCTTGTGGAACACCCAACTCCTGCTCGTGAACGTCAGAGAGAGTGGTGCCAACCCGAACCTGAAACTGTCGTTCTGCCAAAACATTTTGAATAAAAAAGTGGAAGATGAACCCGAAAACCAAGATCATGGAGACCATGAAGTATCCCAGATTTCCAGGTAGTATCGTAGGCCTCCTCCAAATCGAAGAAAATAGCCACTGCATGTTGTTTGTTAACAAAGGCGTTCCGAAGCTTAGATTCCAGACGGATCAAATGGTCCACTGTAGTTCGATGTTTGCGGAAAGCACACTGTTCTTTCGCCAGAACGCCGTCGGTTTCAAGTTTTCACATGAGTCTAAAATTGACCATTTTTTCTATCAGTTTGCAGACACAGCTGGTCAAAGCTATCGGACGGTAATTGGATGGGTTCGAAAGATCTTTTCTAGGTTTGGGTATAGGTATGATGAGAGCTTTCGGCCAGGACGGTAGAAAACACTCTGTGGACCAGATATGGTTGAACACTTTTCAGAAGGGTGTGGAGACAGCTTTCTGGGAGATGTTTTAAGAGCTGATAGTGGATCTCATCCAGGCCAGGTGCAGAATCGTTGTAGGTTTGCAGAGCTGATTTTAGTTCATCGACCGAAAATGGCAGATTGTAGGCTTCAGTGTTGTCCGATGAGAAGTTGCAAGGAGATTTTTCTATTACAGGTTTGTTTGTCAGAAAAGCAGGCGTTTTATTTGTGGAGGAATAGTTCTTTTCAATAGCTGAGGCCAGCACATTAGCTACAGCTTGTTTATCTGTGATCAGGGCTTCTGCAAGTTTCAGGTGATGGATATAAGGATATTTGTATTTTTTTTTCCACTAATTTTCCTGATCACTTTCCATACTTTTCTTCTTGAAGGTCTTTGCAGTCAACTTGGAGCAGAACTCTCTCCAAGACTGACGTTTACACTTTTTGAAAATGAAGCGAGATTTGGCACGGAGATTTTGGTGGGCCCTCGCGTAAGGTATTGATGGCCTGCGACAAACAACACGTTGAGCCCTCTGGCGTTGATTGTGGATTTGTTGGCACTCAGTATGAAACCAGGGAGTTTTTCGGCATCTGAGGTTTGGTGGTAGCAGCCGGAATGATATTCTCGTCATAGCTGATAAGGATGATCGTCAAGGTTTCAGCAGGGTCAGGACCTTGAAGAACCTGATCCCCACTAACTCTTTTCGTATATTCGAAGCAAAAAGATCCCAGCTGGCTTTTCTAAGGTTCAGACGTTCTGGTAAGATAATATGTTCTGATGTTTTATGTCTCAAGACTATTGGAAAATGGTCACTTCTATGTAGGTCATTATGAACACTCCAATCAAAGTCCAAAACCAGTGAGGGATCGCATACTGACAGATCAATACAAGAAAGGGTACCATTTGAAGAATGCAGATATGTTGGAGAGCCATCATTCAGACAACACAGGTCAAGCTCAGAGAAGACATCCTCCAGAAGAAGACCTCGGGGAGAGGAGTCTACACTGCCCCAAAGAGGAGAGTGGCCGTTCAGGTCCCCTAGAAGCAAGAAAGGTCGTGGAAGTTCTTCCATGAGGCTAACCAGCTCTGGTCGACTGACAGATGATGATGGAAGTATATACAGGGAACAAACTGTCACTGTTTTATGTAAGGATATTCTGGCAGCTAAAGCTTTAAGAGAAGATTTAAGGTTGACAGGGCTGAACAACAAAGATTTGTGGGTGAGTAACGAGACCCCACCCGAAACTCCAAGAGCTGTAGGTTGGGCTGGTTTAGACAGTACATTAAAACCTGAAAGAGAAAAGGACTTTTCTTTGTGCAACTGAGTTTTCTGAAGAGCTGCTACAGCTGTCTTTAAATCTTGGCAAAGAAGTTGAAGCTCCTAAAAATTGGAATGGAGACCTCGCATATTCCAATGGAAGATGGTTGGTCCATCATAAAGGTGATATGGTGATGGTAAATTAATCGTTAATCTTTATGATCATTTCACTCCATGTTAACATCTTCCAGATCCAAGAGAACTGCAAATCTGATGGTGTTTTTCTCTCCGTTTTTTTTTCTCTCAATCTGATAAAATATTTGGCGCTTTCTCTTTAGACGGCGATTTTGCCAGAACCGCCAGCTCCCTTGCTGACAGCTGTAGGGTGCCCTTTGGAGGATTTTGAGGGGGTGGTCTTGTCTGGAACAACTTTCCATTTTCTGCCGCCCTGAAGGGCCTGTAGGTCTTTTGTTCCCTGATGGACTGGGGGCGGGAGTGGGCTTTGAAACTGAATCGTATCTGAAGGCGAGGACTGCTGGGGTCGTCGCATACAGTGTTTCTGCCTGAGGCTGCATACTTTGTTTCTGGCTCTCTCTCGGCAAATGAGGATTCGACCGTCTGCACGCCAATGCTGAGTATTGTTGCCTTCCTTACTGCAGCTGCAAACGAGAGCCCAGCAGTTGGTTGACTCTTCACTGCAATCTTTTTCTCCTCGAAAAAACGAGATTCTCTGTTCAGTCTTGATTCTTTGAATTTCCTTTTCCTTCAACCAGTTTGGGCAGGTCTTTGATGATGATGGGTACTTGCCTCCACAGTTGGCACAGAGTGGTGCACTGTCACACACACCCTCGTGGACTGGCTGGCAGCAGGTACCACACACCTCTTCTTCAGTGCACCGATCCCTTACATGGCCAAACCTCTGGCACTTAAAACAGCGCACAGGGGACGGGATGTACAGCTTCCTCTTCCTCTTCCTCGTTTGCCTCCCGTTAGATGAGCAGCCCGGTGTCCTCGATGAATGCTGCCGTCCACCGCAGCTCCCCCAGGGTGCCGTACAACTTGGCTTCCACTGCTGTCGGTGTTGGCCAGTACTTCCTTCTGGATGCTTCATGCGTCATACAGTCTTGAAGGACGTAGTCGGTTGTCATTGGTCCCTCACCACAAGGGCACTTTCCACTCTGTCCAATGCCAAAGTTTGTGTGCATGTGGTGGAGCAGGCGATTGTCTCCAGTCCTCAGGCGGAAGATCTTGACCTGTTCCTGTCGTCCCAGCAAATGGTATTTTGTCTTCTGGGGTTGTATCTGGGGTGCTGGAGACGTCACTTTATTCCTTGCTGTGCTTAATGATTGTCTTGATTTCATCGTATGACACCAGGTTGTTGGCCTGCTCCTTCTGTGCACTGTCTTTTTGCCAGAATGTCCACTTTTTCGTTGCCCTCTGAGCCACAGTGTGCTGGTACCCATTCTATCACCACTTTCTCCACTCCGGCACTCAGGGCAGCAAGGGCTGAAGTAAGATGGTTCTGTTCTTTGCAGCGGTAGTTCTTGAGGGCTTGGAGCACGGAGAGAATGTCTGAGAACACCACCACCTGCCCTGTTGTTCTTGTGGAGTTCTGCGAGACTGTTGTGGCTGCCTCACAGAGAGCTTCTCGCTCAGCTCGGAAGTTGGTGGAGTATTTTCCTGTTGGGATTGCAATTTCTTCATCCATCCATCTGTCTTTCGGAGGAAGATTCCAGCTCCACCATCCCAGCGACACTGAGACTCTCAGGTAGCCCACCGTGATCGACTCCGGGAGAGAAGTAGAGCAGAAGGTCAAGAAGAGGGTGTTAGTTGCAACTCTGTCATGGCCCATGCGCACGAATACATGATGAACTTTGGGCGCTCCTTGCGATGCCAGTTCCAACTTGATCTCTGCCCCCGACACTCCTCTCACGTCTCTACATCGGATTACTCCTTGGAAGAGTTGAGAGTCTCGTGTGGAGACACCCTGATCGGACGATCAATAAAAGTCGTCGATTTCAACAGCATTTCTGAGTGCAGCTTGGAAGAGCATTCAATCAGAAGTGATCCGTTCCTTAATCTCTTAACGCTCTTTGGCTTCCCATACAGGCCATTGATTCCTTTCGCAGTGACAAAAGGACTCAAGCCTGACTGCGGACTGTCTTCATCTGCTCCTTCAACAATCAGTCAGCTGGGCCAGAAGCCTGAAAGGTTTCGTATCTCGTAGTCCGAGTCCATATCCGTGTCCGTCACCGGATCTTGACTGTGTCTTTTTTTTTTTTTTTTTTTGAGCCATGTTGTGTTCATTAAAGTTCATCTCTCTCGATTCCCACCTGCCACCGAGTCCCAACAAGGGGGATACCCATTTCATATGGAGATCCAGTATATCAGGGCACCAGGATTTCGAAAGAAGTATACACAGGCCACTTCGACCACCTGTATAGAGGAAGTCCCTGCCAAAGAGGTGTGTTGACTTGATGCACCGCAGTCACATCAGCGGTCTCAACCTCCAGGATCCTATTCTCCCCCATCACAGGACGCCCCGCACGGCAAACACAGTGGGCCTCAAGAAGACCACAGAGAAAAGAAGAGTGTGGGAAAGAAGACTTGAAGGGGAGATGAAGATAGAAAAGAGTTAAATAAGAAGGCAGAAGATAAAAGGAAAAAGGCGGGTTACTATTAGTCAGAGTCCTCACCCTTAGCCTATCTGACATGGGAGGCCCCTACCAGGGGCATCAACTCCTTACCACATTGTGCTTAGGGAGAGAGAGAGAGAGGAGACAGAGGCAGAGACAGAGGGAGAGAGAGAGACTTTGGTACTTTAACGTTCTCTTGTGTGATTACCATACACGATCTTTTGGCAAAGGAGATAACACTTTAACAGCAGTATAACATTTTTTCCTCTTTGGAACGAAGGAATTCATAAATAAGACTTTCCATACACCTGTTAAAATTCTAAAGAAAAAAACCGATGACAATGTGTCGCAATGTTTCTAGACACAGGACAGTGTCACCCCGTGAGTGCCACCTTATTCATGAAACACACACACAACAACAAAAAAAAACAACAACGACAACAATGATATCACTACCACCACCACCAATTATAATAATATGATAGTAATAATAATGATAATCACACTCATAATCGTAATGATACTGATAATTATGTGTACAACGACAACAATATCAATAATTACAATAGATTGCGACTCTGCCATCCTCACACATAGTTACCACTATGCACCCTTATTCATATCAGTTTTAGCATGCATTTCTCTATCATGACATTTAATAAATGAGGTTAACGTCAACATGCCTTTGTTTCATTTCGGGGCTTCTTTATCAAAATGTTGCTCACAGCGTCTTTATGACATTTTTCAGGACGGAAACACGCCAGTAAATGAAAGGGACCACCTATACTTTTCTTCACTGTCCATGTCTGAATTCCAGTTGAAGGAGCAGCTGAGTCCATCTTTCAATGAATGTTTGGTCATCTCCCACTCCCTACACATCCACATAACTCCAGAAACCATGTTCCTATAGTCATTTATTTACTTTATAAGCCCCTTTTTCCTTATCAAATTCCTATTGTATTGCATCATACCCTAAGCTTGTTTGCATACATGACACTATGGAAGTTAAAGATTTCCAGACAATATTTTATATGTTTTACAAATGATCTTATATGGAGAAGATATCCAAATAAAAAGTATTATTAGAAGAGTGGGTATATTCGAATTAACAGAAAAACGTTTCATAGCATCGTATGACCTTTTTCTATAGTCTGTGAATGTTTTGTATGGGTCTTTGATTTCCACTCCATGTTTAAAGTATGTAGCCTACAATTTTGTCCACTAAATATTTTCCAGAACAGGCGATGATCAGAAGTATTAAGATTAGTTAATGATTTCAACATTTCAATAACGCCCTTTCTCCTTTTTCCCCCAAGTCATAAAACAGGCTTAGTTTTCTTGAAAATATCATGCCCTGGTGCATAATTATGGACAGGCTGTATTAAGCTCTACATTTACATAGAACCATCTTTCCTGTGATGCGAAATGTCCACCCATTAAAAAATTCGTGACATTTATTTTATCTAAGTTAACTGTTAGCCCAAATGAAAGTGTCTCTCGATCTGTTTCTTCATGTAGGATATGCAGAGCTTTAACGGTTCCAAGCAGATGCATAAGATGGGCAGCAGACAATGATAAGAATACATCAACTGGTCCAGCGAGTATTTGAATGCTGTGTCTTCTGGTTTTTTGTTTGTTTGTTTGTTTTTTTTTTTTTAATGTGACACAGGATACACCCCTGGCTTACTCTATTTGGACATTTAAAGTAATCTGTATATCAGAGAGAGAGAGAGAGAGAGAGAGAGAGAGAGAGAGAGAGAGAGAGAGAGAGAGAGAGATATATAGTATATACTCTTCACTGATACGACATGCTGTCTCTGTCTCTGTCACACACACACACACACACACACACACACACACACACACACACACACACACACACACAGAGAGTCACATACACTCACTCACACACACACACACACACACACACACACACACACACACACACACACACACACACACACACACACACACACACACACACACACACACACACACACACACACACACATACACACACAGAGACTCACAGAGTATACCAAAAATGCACATACACACACTCCACCTCCTCCCCAGATTTTCCATTATTATTGCCTACAGGAAAGTGGTTGTCAGTTTCTTGACGAGCCTCCAGAAATGAATTAAGCATGTCCGTTTACTGCCTGCAACCTTTGAATGATGTTTCATCATCACAACGGATTTGATTCTACCCCCTCATCGTCCCCCACCCACTCACCCGTACAGTTCGGATAGACCATTGTTGTTGCCCTCTAGAGAGGGACAGAAAATAAGAGGTGAATGTCAATTTCTTAACGAACGACCCATCCAGAATTAATTACATATGTCCTTTTATTGCCTGCAACCTTTGAATGCTGCTTCGTCATCACAACAAGCCCGCCTGGTATCCCCTGTTCTCACCCTCCCCTGTTCTCACCCTCTCTCTCTCTCTCTCTCTCTCTCTCTCTCTCTCTCTCTCTCTCACACACACACACACACACACAAACCACCACCACTACTATCACCATCACCACCACCCACAACACCTAAGTATTGCCTTTTTACAAAAATCATAACAATCAGCAGCCGCCGTGGCGAAGTGGTTAGCGTCGCGGACTCCCGGCTGGGAGGTCGTGGGTTCGGTTTCCATCAGAGTCATGGATTTTTCTACTCCGACCGGCTCCTACCCTGAGTTGAGTTTGCTACGAGCTCAGTTGGGAAGACTGGGACCACACAGTCGAGTTTCATCCACTTAATTTCTTGACCAACACTGCAGGTGTCTGTATCTATCGGGCCTGGTTGACGCTGGGATATATTATGAATGGAAGCGTAGAGTAAAGCCCTGTCATGCAGTCTCAGGCCGGGATGGAAATCCGTAGCATCTTCTTAATCATCCTCATTCTCATCGATCAGCATCTCAGTTTCTGTGACCCTTCATATGCCCTGCTCTCATGGTGACCTCAGTTTCGATGTCCTCTCCATACCTGTGGCCTTGGTTTGGTTCCGTCAGGGTCACCGATATCGGCGAGTCCATGGGGGCTGTCGTTGGACGGACGTTGTGGCGCCTTCCGGAGGGAGAGCTCACTCACGCCGGCTCCGCGACTAAGCAATTATTGTCGTCAGTAGCGCGCTTAGTAGGTATGCGTATGTTGGATCAGAACAGGCGCCACTGAACAACACCGAAGTGACTCGGCAACAGTGTGGTGTTTCCTCCGGTGGGTTGCCTCTTGACGACTTGACACTGGCTGCTCCCTCTGGACTGCCGGTGCCGGTTCTGTGGTGGGACTGACCGGGCTGTGGCTGTGGACGGGGTGTCGGAAATGAACGGCGTGGGTGCAATGCCTCTGAGGTGGTACAGAAGATAGAATAGAAAAAAAAAAAAAAACAAACCCCACCATAACAATCATAATACCCGTTCGCGCTTGCTGTCACAGCTAACCAACCACTCGTCCACGCGCATGTATCCCTCAGTTTTCCTCTCTCCGTCGGCCCTGTATCTCCGTCTGTCTGTGTTTCTGTCTGCCTGTGCTGTCTGTACGTTGACTGTCTGTACCTGTGTCTGTCGGCCGGTGTCAGAGCAAGTCACTTTGTGCAGGAGGATGGAGGTTCCGGTTTCTGTTTTAGAACCATGCTGAACATCATTTGATATGTATGAAGTGCGTGTGCAGTGCATGAAGTATCATGCTATCCTGATATTCATGATTCCATGTTATCCGTGTGTCGTGTACATAATAAGTCCTATAACACAAAAATGTAGCGATCTTTTAGAAGAAAGAATATGGCGCCAAATTGGTCGTTGCTCGCAGCCGCAGGGAGCAGGATTATCAGGAAAGAGGATGATATCCCTGTAACACCTCCTCGTCTGTTAAAGAGAAAAGATGAAGAGGCACCACAGGTGGCAGGAGCTTTCAGTTCTTCAGTCCAGACATTAAGTCAGTGCACATTTATCAGCTGGTGCAGGAGCTTCATGATGAGAAAATCTGTCTGTCTTCTTCGTCGCTCGCTCAGACGAATGCGGCGCCACTTCAAACACCGTATGCTGGCATTCCTGACAGCTTTTCTCCTTCCTTTGCCATCTAGCCAGCTTCCTTGTTGCCTGAAATTACTGTTGGCTGAAAACCACTGGATGAGCGGTGAACTGCTGCAGAATAGCTAGCCAGGACATTGGCACAGATTTTCAGTTCCTTGATCTGAGGGCTCTGGATGGCTTGCAGCACTGACAGTGCGCCTGAGGGGATGACGACTCCAGAGGGAACTTCCTTCCTTTTGTCGACAAGTGTTCTTGCTGTTCTTTTCAGTGCATCTGCCTCAGCCCTGTAGTTGGTGAACAAACGTGCAGTTTGGATAACTTGGCAGATTTCTGTTCCGTCCTTTGGTGTAATACAATTCCACCACCTCCGTTCCTGGTAACATCTGATGAGTCGCCAGTGTATGCATGTGTCCTGAGCTATGTTGGGCCGGCCTGGCCCATGCACTAAGGGTAACTAGTTTTCTCTAAGGCCCCAAATGTGAACCTTTTCCAAGAATGCCAGAACAGCCACCTCTGATTTCAGTGAACTGATTTCTATTCCAAGGTGGCACTGTTCTGTGCATTGGAATTTCTTTGTTCCCTTGCTGCATCAGTTCAGGATCCTGCTTTTCAAGTCTTCGTGCAAGAGGTACACACATCTGCCGTGCACTCTGTGGACCCGACATTTTTCTGTAAAATGGATGGTTCCACATCCCCTGCAATTTACCAGATCGTGTGGCTTTCATAATGAGATATTCAACGGTTAGTTTCGTCCGACATAAGACAGTTGTTCCAAATGGTTTTGTTTTCGTGTAAGAGGTGCTTGTGAAAAAGGGGTAGACAAAGAGATCTTTGTCCTTGACAGAACTGACGATCTGTCCCAGGTATGGTAGAATTGAAAATAATACATATAATGATAATGTTATACCCTCCACCCTGGCATTTTGCCCCATCTGAGATCATCAGGAGTTTTTTTCTGTGTATTCCAGTATACTTGCCACTTTGATTAATTGTTAATATTGCAAAGTCAATAAAACTGAAGAGGTGGCAGTGAATGTCATTTAATACGCTTTGCGTTAATGTAAAATTACTGACTCTGCATCACCCGCCACTTTGTTCTCGATGGATTTATTGTTCACATCGAATTACAGCTCAAAATTCTAAGTTTTGAGCATGCTGAAAGGGAGAGGTTTATTTCATGGTTTTATTATTCATTTTTTTTTTCATCATTACACAGCCTGTTCTTCATTGAAACATTAAATGGAGTTCAACTTGTGCGTTTGGTATTTTATCACACATAAAATACCAAACGCACAAGTCCACACGTTTAGTGTGCATTGATAAACTTGAAGACTTCAGAACCTAATTCTAAG
>JADBJO010000338.1:135000-225000 GCA_016801955.1 Conus betulinus | reverse complement strand
TGTGAAAGGGGGTCAGATTGGCCCCGAGTTCATATGTAGTGTGAAAGGGGGTCAGATAGGGCGCTCATATGTAGTGTAAAAGAAAGTCAGATAGGCCCTGAGTTCATATGCTATGTGGGAGGTAGTCAGATAGGCCCTAAGTACATGTGGGAGGAAGTCAGATAGGCCCTGAGTTCATATGTGGTATGAAAGGGAGTCAGATAGGCCCTGAGTTCATATGTAGTGTGAAAGGGAGTCAGATAAGCCCTGATTCCCAATGCAGTGTGAGAGGGAGTCAGATAGGCCCTGATTCCTGATGCAATAATGTCAGATAGGCCCCGAGTCCGATTGGTTATAGAGGGGTGTCAAGTAAGGAAAACTAGCCCAGCTCACAGACATAAGTGTGTGTGTTGTGTGTGTGTGTGGGGGGGGGGGGGGGGGGGGGGATGCTATTCACCTTTGTTGGAGGTCCCTTCGCTCACGCAGATCATTAACCTCTTTTGGGCAACACAGTCACCCTGTGCCTGCAGAAGAGCGTTCAGTTGGCTGACCTCCTGTTCCGCGAACTGCCTTTACCGCTGTATTGCTCTGCTCTGCGCCGTTCAGAGAGGGCGGCCCCATGCCTGCATGAAGCCTTTGTCTGTGTGCGATCCACTGCGTGTGTGCTTCAACCCAGACAGTCTGACCCTGTGAACGGTGTAGTGTGACAGTCTGACCCTGTAGCAGTGAAGTGTGATAGTCTGACTGTGTCAGTAGTGAAGTGTGATGGTCTGACTGTGTCAGTAGTAGTGAGGTGTGACAATCTGAACCTGTAGCAGTGAAGTGTGATAGTCTGACCCTGTAGCAGTGAAGTGTGATAGTCTGACTGTGTCAGCAGTAAGGTGTGATAGTCTGACTGTGTCAGTAGTGAAGTGTGATGGTCTGACTGTGTCAGCAGTGAGGTGTGACAGTCTGACCCTGTAGCAGTGAAGTGTGATAGTCTGACCCTGTAGCAGTGAAGTGTGATAGTCTGACCCTGTAGCAGTGAAGTGTGACAGTCTGACCCTGTAGCAGTGAAGTGTGATAGTCTGACCCCTGTAGCAGTGAAGTGTGATAGTCTGACTGTGTCAGCAGTAAGGTGTGATAGTCTGACTGTGTCAGCGGTGAAGTGTGATAGTCTGTGTCAGCGAGCGGTGAAGTGTGACAGTCTGACCCTGTCGGCAGTGAAGTGTGACAGTCTGACCCTGTCAGCGGTGAAGTGTGACAGCCTGACCTGTGTCAGCAGTGAAGTGAGACCGTCTGACCCTGTCAGCGGGGAAGTGTGACAGTCTGACTGTGTCAGCAATGAAGTGTGACAGTCTGACTGTGTCAGCAGTGAAGTGTGACAGTCTGACCCTGTCAACAGTGAAGTGTGACAGTCTGACCCTGTCAGCAATGAAGTGTGACAGTCTGACCCTGTCAGCAGTGAAGTGCGACAGTCTGACTGTGTCAGCAGTGAAGTGTGACAGTCTGACCCTGTCAACAGTGAAGTGTGACAGTCTGACTGTGTCAGCAATGAAGTGTGACAGTCTGACCCTGTCAGCGGGGAAGTGTGACAGTCTGACTGTGTCAGCAATGAAGTGTGACAGTCTGACTGTGTCAGCAGTGAAGTGTGACAGTCTGACCCTGTCAACAGTGAAGTGTGACAGTCTGACCCTGTCAGCAATGAAGTGTGACAGTCTGACCCTGTCAGCAGTGAAGTGCGACAGTCTGACTGTGTCAGCAGTGAAGTGTGACAGTCTGACCCTGTCAACAGTGAAGTGCGACAGTCTGACTGTGTCAGCAATGAAGTGTGACAGTCTGACCCTGTCAGCGGGGAAGTGTGACAGTCTGACTGTGTCAGCAATGAAGTGTGACAGTCTGACCCTGTCAGCGGTGAAGTGTGACAGTCTGACCCTGTAGCAGTGAAGTGTGACAGTCTGACCCTGTCAGCAGTGAAGTGTGACAGTCTGACCCTGTCAGCAGTGAAGTGTGACAGTCTGACTGTGTCAGCGGTGAAGTGTGACAGTCTGACCGTGTCAGCGGTGAAGTGTGACAGTCTGACTGTGTCAGCGGTGAAGTGTGACAGTCTGACTGTGTCAGCGGTGAAGTGTGACAGTCTGACTGTGTCAGAAATGAAGTGTGACAGTCTGACTGTGTCAGAAATGAAGTGTGACAGTCTGACTGTGTCAGCAATGAAGTGTGACAGTCTGACTGTGTCAGCAGTGAAGTGTGACAGTCTGACTCTGTCGGCGGTGAAGTGTGACAGTCTGACTGTGTCAGCGGTGAAGTGTGACAGTCTGACTGTGTCAGCGGTGAAGTGTGACAGTCTGACTGTGTCAGCAGTGAAGCGTGACAGTCTGACTGTGTCAGCAATGAAGTGTGACAGTCTGACTGTGTCAGCAGTGAAGTGTGACAGTCTGACTCTGTCGGCGGTGAAGTGTGACAGTCTGACTCTGTCGGCGGTGAAGTGTGACCTGCAGACAGACAGAGCGACAGGAAGCGGTGGATGCCTTCAGTATGCTCAATGAACTATTACATCTTGAAACTTATCTCCTCTCCTCCTCTCTCTATCTAAGGATAAGTGCAGGTCCTAGACATTAGCTGACCGTTGGGAGGAAGGAGCGAGGTGGGGAGTGTAAATACAGGGGACATAGGTTGTCTGAGCTGTTCAATAAACTGATGTGACATGACTGCTGAAGAATAAATACTGGGGGCATAGGTTGTCTGAGCTGTCCAGTATAGTAACGTGACGTGACTGTTGGGGTGTAAATACTGGAGAAACAGGTCTTGTGAGTTGTCCAGTAAAACGTGACATGAATATTGGGGTGTGACTATGAAGAGACACGGTTCATGTGAGCTGTCCAGTAGACTAACTTGACGTGACTGCTGGCAGCTGCTTTTTGTGGAGACTGGAAAATGTTTTGGGTGGTATTGATTTACAGGACATGGCACGCGCGCGCGCGCGTGCGCACAGAGAGAGAGAGAGAGAGAGAGAGAGAGAGAGAGAGAGAGAGAGAGAGAGAGAGAAGTTTGAGAAGGCGGGAAGAGGGGTGGTGGTGGGGTCCCAGAACATTGTACAGCTCTTCGATGTGTAAACAATGTCAGTTCCTAACTTTCTGTCATTCTTGTAGCTGACGTATTTGAGCACTCTTCAAGCGTCGTGATCACAGACAATAAAAAAGATGAAAAGAACAGTATGCACTTGTGCACACCATCACGCGCGCGCGCGCAAGCACGCACGCACGCACGCACGCACGCACGCACACGCACACACACACATTCTATTCAGTGAAAATACAGGTGCCCTTGTCACTCAACACTTCAATGAAAACAACCATTCACCGGCACATCTTCCCACTGTTCCAACAGAAAGCCACCACACGTACACCTGCACATGCCGGTGGAGCAGGGAGTCCTTCGTGACAGTCACACTGAGGATCCCGGCACCTCACAGTGTGTACATCAGACATCAGTGGGTCATGAGGTGCTGACACCACAACAATGTGTCAGTGATAAATGTGCAGGACAACGATGAATAACGTGTTGGTGGGGAATTAAGAGATAGGGGGCAGATATCATCAAATAATGTGCAAAGTTTGAGATAATGTGAACTTAGCTGGTATTGAAACAGCACGCACACGCACACAGACACACACGCGCGCGCGCGCGCGCACCCCCCCCCCCCCCTCCCCTCACATACACACTCGCACACACTACGCTCTGTCTCTCTCTGTCTGTCTCTGTCTCTGTCTCTCTCTCTGTCTGTCTGTCTCTCTCTCTCTCTCTCTCTCTCTCTCTCTCTCTCTCTCTCTCTCTCTGTCTTTATTTTCGGTAAAAACGATGAAGTGTTTTGGTTTCTAATAGAAAGTGTTATTTCATTCACAATTAGTTATAACGTACTCATCATTCCAGCGCAACTATATATGACCCCCCCCCCCCCCCCTTTCCCAAAGGCCTGACTGCCAAAATATTCAAGTAAGCAATCAACTTTTTTTTTTTCTGTGTACTGTAATTATGTACATAAACACACGCGCGCGCGCGCGCGCGCGCACACACACACACACGCGCGCGCGCGCGCGCACATACAGAGAGGGAGAGAGAGAGAAGAGAGAGAGAGAGAGAGAGAGAGAGAGAGAGAGAGAGAGAGCACTGATTTGTTTTGGCCCATGTGAACTTGCAGCTAAAGCAGAAATTAATTAGCAAGTACAATTTATACATTTGTGTTGACGCTTTATGAAACGGTTCTTAGCAACCTTCTTATTTGAAATATTATAGAAGTACACTGAACTAACTACTACGCCTCGTCTGATCTTTGAGAACAATTGAACAATATGGTATTGTCCGCTGTTTACTTTGAATCAGAGGTGAATAATGGGCTGTAGGATCAGTGCATGCAAAAGCGGTTTGTCTGGATGAATCAGGACACATTCCCATTATAATTATCGAATGTGTAAACAAAACTGTTAGCTTGGAAAATAATTGTCCATTTGGCTTACTACGTTGTCTAGTGCCTTGTTGAAATACAGAAACTTAAATCACAGGCTGCCAATTCAGCATAGCCATTCAGGTATTAACAGACAAAAAAGAACATGCAGTTTGTTTTATTGTGCTGATTTAGGCGATGAATTTCACCTCTGGTTTTCGTCCTCGTATTTTACAAATTCGATAGCAGTAACTTAAAATCATATTATTATGAGAACCACGACTTTGTATTGTTGAGTATTACAGTGAAAGTAGTATTCCCCTGAAGTAGCTAAGTTAAGCAGACAAGGCTGAGGTGTAATGATCATGCATCGGTCAGTGACTGCGGTGTGTGCAGGCTGTCTTCAATGTCATTTCTTTGACACAAGTATCGCTGTTGGTGACAGAGCTGTCAGTAAATTTTGTCACAGGTCTCTGCCACCATACGTTACCTCCTCACAGGTTGAGTGGACGTGTATAGGAAAAAATTATTGCTGATTGTGCCATTGCTTGCAGTATTTCATTTTTTCTTAATTTCTAGCTGTGTCTTGTTATGTTATCCATGTACAGTAGAGGGTATTCTGGATAAAACAAAAAAAAAATTGACTTGACGAACGAGAGAGAGAGAGAGAGAGAGAGAGAGAGAGAGAGAGAGAGAGAGAGAGAGAGAGATGGTATTTTCCTGGACAACCACTTTTCCAGAACAAGTGTGTGAAGGACCTCCCATGTCAGTCAGCTACTCTCAGTGCTGACAGGGACAAGCAGTCTGTACTCAGGACGCCTACTCCAACCATTCCGTTATGTGCGTCAAGTCCTCCCCTCTCTCGACTTGCTTTATGAGGGGGGGAAAAGCGCATGGGCGGACGTTCGCGCGCGCGCGCGCGCACGCACGCGCCCATGTGTGTGTGTGTGTGTCTGTGTGTGTCTGTGTGTGTGCGCGCGCGCGCATGTGAGTTGGTATGGTGGTGGTGGTGGTGGTGGTGGTGGTGTGTGTGTGTGTGTGTGTGTGTGTGTGTGTGTGTGTGTGTGTGTGTGTTTGAGAGAGAGAGGGGGATAGGGTCGAATGAGGAGGAGGAAGAGAGAGAGAGAGAGAGAGAGAGAGAGAGAGAGAGAGAGAGAGAGAGAGAGAGAGAGAGAGAGACTAATGCGAATATGAATATGAATATGAAAATCTATTCAGATTAAGGCCACAGCCCCAAACTGAGGGGCGATAGCCGCAAAACACAAAACACAGCTGTTGTCATGAAATGAAATGAAAAGAGAAAAGTAGATATGCCCCATACAACAATATTAAGGAAATACAGTACACAGCCTTTTATGTCCTTCATGAATATGCACAGCAATACTGATGCGTCATTTCTTGATGCTAAGAATAAATCTGAAATGACAACAGTCAGAATATTTTGCATTTATGAATTTTATTCTATGGTCATGAAATGCAGGGCAGCAAGAAAAGGAAATGGATTTCATATTCCTTGAACAGATTATATAAATGGCATCTCAATGCATTTTCACTCACAGTACTGTACCTGAACGATGACAGCCCATGTCAGAAACACCCAATCTAAACTTACTTAGTGCGTTCTTCACATATCTGTTGATATCCATGTTAACTTATGGTTCTATCATATGCGTTGCTTTAGAGTCTGTATTGCGCAAATCTGTCACTTATAGATATGCTCATGCCAGTCCTGCCAGTTGCAGAGGGAGGGAGGGAATGACGGAGGGAGAGGGAAACGGGCATATATAGACAGGCTGATAAAAAAAACACAAAAAAAAACATACATAGAAGCATGAATGTTCAAGACAAATCAAAACTGGTGCTGCGAAAAAAACAGGACACGGAAAGCCAGAAAATGCGAACCTCTTTCCTATGGCAATCTGTCTCCACCCCCCACCCCCTCCCACCATGCCCACACCCCTCCCCTCTCATTCCAGCCCTCGTCCCTCTTACAGTATGACAATCGATGAGGTAAGGCATGAAGATGATTTGCTGCTCCATTCAGCTGCCACGTTACACGACGGAATAGTACTGTAGACTATGTTTCTTCTCATATAGCCTGACATCAACCAGGCACAAGAGATACTGACACCGGTAGTTTTTGGTCAGGAAATTTGAGTAATACTGACTCTAATGATGAGCCCCTAAAGTGGTTACAATTCGACTATAGTTCCAGTCTTCCGCTTTACCCTGGTATGCGTTCTTCCTGCTTGACGTAGAAGTGTTACGATGAGATAAGAAAAAAAAAAAAACTTAATGATCTCCAAATGGCTACATTGCATCGAAAAGTTGATTATCTTCAAATGGCTACATTGCATCAAGTGCAAATATTATCACTCAAACACGAATGGATGTAGCATCAAATATGTATAGAAACCAGTAATAAACATATTCATCAAATACAGATCATAGAAAATTGCAAAAGATTTAACGAATACACAAACATCATATCACTGTGCCTCTGAAACGTATATAAATACCTAAGATCAATACAATTAAGAATAGAATTTAAAGTTAAAAAAAAAGTTTTGACTCAAAGTTAGAATTTTCAGGCGACTTTTTTGTTTTGTTTTGTTTTTTGGTCCTCTTAGTTACCTTGAGTTAATTTGTTGATTGCACTTTGAGTTTGGGGAACTGAAAACCAGAATTAGTTTTGGTAGCCGGTACAACCAGACTTGAAAGTTGCTTCAGGGAAATCTTGGAGTTGACCGCTTACTAAGTAGAGGTCTGTATGGAATAGGTTTAAGCTGGTTTTGCGCGGTACTTGGGTCTGTCCACAATAACACGCACACAACTCGCTCTGCTCTTGGGTTGACCCTTATAACTGTCACAGAGAAAACATGTTTCGTGTTTAAATACTACTTGGGGCAATCTGCTCCGGCATTGGTGTCATTATTATTGCTTTCACTTTAGTTTTCTGAGATTATATGCTGACATTGCAAACGGTGGGAAAGTGCTTCGCTTCTGAATTAAGCTGATTAATCAACAGGTTTGGACTTATGTATCGGCAAGAATTGTTGTCGGCTTTGTGCCAGTGGCGTTTTCCTGCTTTAAAACCTGGCCATAAGCAGGCAAATAACAATGTCAGATGATTGATTCCATTAAGGTGATCGCTCGTATTATTACTTCTGTGCGCGAATGGATGGATGAGGACGAAGTGGAGGAGGAGGGGTGGAAGCGACTGCAAACGTGATTGTTCCTGAACGTATGCCCCCCCCCCCCCCCCGCTCTCTCTCTCTCTCTCTCTCTCTCTCTCTCTCTCTCTCTCTCTCTCTCTCTCTCTCTCTCTCTCTATGTACCTGTTCTTTCCATTTCCATCCCCCCATCTGTTTTATTTTTTTCCTTCCGCTACGTCCTTTACCCACCCCTGCCCCTAATTCAACCCTTATTCCTATCCAGACGCAGTCCCTAACCTCACCCTATACACCCCCTGTCCCTAACCTCACCCTGTCCACCCTTTGTCCCTATCCTTACCCTGTCCCTATTCTCACCCTGTCCACCCTCTGTTCCTATCCTGACCCTGTCCCTAACCTGACCCTGTCCACCCTCTGTCCCTATCCTGACCCTGTCCCTAACCTGACCCTGTCCACCCTCTGTCCCTATCCTCACCCTGTCCACCCTCTGTCCCTATCCTAACCCTGTCCCTAACCTGACCCTGTCCACCCTCTGTCCCTATCCTGACCCTGTCCCTAACCTCACCCTGTCCACCCTCTGTCCCTATCCTGACCCTGTCCCTAACCTCACCCTGTCCACCCCCTGCCCCTATCCTGACCCTGTCCCCCTCTGTCCCTATCCTGACCCTGTCCCTAACCTCACCCTGTCACCCTCTGTCCCTATCCTCACCCTGTCCACCCTCTGTCCCTGTCCTGACCCTGTCCCTATCCTGACCCTGTCCACCCTCTATCTGTCCTGACCCTGTCCCTACCATCACCCTGTCCACCCCTGTCCCTATCCTGACCCTGTCCCTATCCTGACCCTGTCCACCCTCTGTCCCTATCCTGACCCTGTCCCTATCCTGACCCTGTCCACCCTCTGTCCCTATCCTGACCCTGTCCCTATCCTGACCCTGTCCACCCTCTGTCCCTATCCTGACCCTGTCCCTAACTTCACTCTGTCCATCCCCTGTCCCTATCCCGACCCTGTCCCTAACCTCACCCTGTCCACCCTCTGTCCCTATCCTGACCCTGTCCACCCTCTGTTCCTATCCTGACCCTGTCCCTAATCTGACCCTGACCACTCCCTGTCCCTATCCTGACCCTGTCCCCTAACCTCACCCTGTCAACCCTCTGTCCCTGTCCCTAACCTCACCCTGTCCACCCTCTGACCCTAACCTCACTCTGTCCATCCTCTGTCCCTATCCTGACCTGTCCCTAATTTGACCCTGTCCACCCTCTGTCCCTATCCTGACCCTGTCCCTATCCTGACCCTGTCCTAACCTCACCCTGTCCACCCTCTGTCCCTATCCTGACCCTGTCCCTAACCTCACCCTGTCCACCCTCTGACCCTAACCTCACCCTGTCCACCCTCTGACCCTAACCTCACCCTGTCCACCCTCTGTCCCTATCCTGACCCTGTCCCTAACCACACCCTGTCCAACCCCTGTCCCTATCCTGACCCTGTCCCCCTATATCCTTACTCTGTCCACCCTCTGTCCCTATCCTGACCCTGTCCGTAACCTCACTCTCTGTCCACCCTCTGTCCCTAACTTCACCCTGTCCACCCTATGTCCCTAACTTCACCTGTCCACCCTCTGTCCCTGTCCTGACCCTGTCCCTAACCTCACCTTGTCCACCCCCTGTCCCTATCCTGACCGTGTCCCTAACCTCATTCTGTCCACCCCCTGTCCCTATCCCGACAATGTCCCCAACCTCACCCTGTCCACCACATGTTCCTATCCTGACCCTGTCCCTAATGTCACCGTCACCCTGTACACCCCCCTGTCTCTATCCTGACCTTGTCTCTAACCTCACCCTGTCCACCCCCTGTCCCTATCCTGACCATGTCCACCTTCTGTCCCTATCCTGACCCTGTCCCTATCCTGACCCTGTCCGTAACCTCACCATGTCCACCCTCTGTCACTATCCTGACCCTACCCTCACTCTGTCCATCCTCTGTCCCTATCCTGACCCTGTCCCTAACCTCACCCCGTCCACCCTCTGTCCCTATCCTGACCCTTTCCCTAACCTCACCCCGTCCACCCTCTGTCCCTATCCTGACCCTGTCCCTATCCTCACCCCTGTCCACCCCCTGCCCCTATCCTGACCATGTCCACCTTCTGTCCCTATCCTGACCCTGTCCCTAACCTGACCCTGTCCCTAACCTCATCATGCCCACCCTCTGTCACTATCCTGACCCTACCCTCACTCTGTCCATCCTCTGTCCCTATCCTGACCCTGTCCCTAACGTCACTCTGTCCACCCCCTGTCCCTATCCTGACCCTGTCTGTAACCTCACCCTGTCCACCCTCTGTCCCTATCCTGACCCTGTCCCTTACCTCACTCTGTTCACCCCCTGTCCCTATCCTGACCCTGTCCACCCCATGTCCCTATCCTGACCCTGTCCCTAACCTCACCCTGTCCACCCTCTGTCCCTATCCTGACCCTGTCCCCAAGCTCACCCTGTCCACCCTCTGTCCCTATCCTGACCCTATCCCTAACCTCACCCTGTCCACCCTCTGTCCCTAACCTCACTCTGTCCACCCCCTGTCCCTATCCTGACCCTGTCCCTAACCTCACCCTGTCCACCCTCTGTCCCTATCCTGACCTTATCCCTAATCTCACTCTGTCCACCCTCTGTCCCTAACCTCACCCTGTCCACCCTCTGTCCCCATCCTGACCCTGCCCCTAACCTCACCCTGTCCACCCCCTGTCCCTATCCTGACCCCTGTCCCTACCTCACCCTGTCCACCCTCTGTCCCTATCCTGACCCTGTCCCTAACCTCACCCTGTCCACCCTCTGTCCCCCTATCCTGACCCTGCCCCTAACCTCACCCTGTCCACCCCCTGTCCCTATCCTGACCCTGCCCCTAACCTCACCCTGTCCACCCTCTGTCCCTATCCTGACCCTGCCCCTAACCTCACCCTGTCCACCCTCTGACCCTAACCCCACCCTGTCCACGCTCTGTCCCTATCTTGACCCTGTCCCTAACCTCACCCTGTCCACCCCCTGTCCCTGTCCTGACCCTGTCCCTAACCTCACCCTGTCCACCCTCTGACCCCCTAACCTCACTCTGTCCACCCTCTGTCCCTATCCTGACCCTGTCCACCCTCTGTCCCTATCCTGACCCTGTCCCTAACCTCACCCTGTCCACCCTCTGTCCCTATCCTGACCCTGCCCCTAACCTCACCCTGTCCACCCTCTGACCTAACCCCACCCTGTCCACGCTCTGTCCCTATCTTGACCCTGTCCCTAACCTCACCCTGTCCACCCCCTGTCCCTGTCCTGACCCTGTCCCTAACCTCACCCTGTCCACCCTCTGACCCCTAACCTCACTCTGTCCACCCTCTGTCCCTATCCTGACCCTGTCCACCCTCTGTCCCTATCCTGACCCTGTCCCTAACCTCACCCTGTCCACCCTCTATCTGTCCTGACCCTGTCCCTACCATCACCCTGTCCACCCCTGTCCCTATCCTGACCCTGTCCCTAACCTCACCCTGTCCACCCATCTGTCCCTATCCTGACCCTGTCCCTAATCTCACTCTGTCCACCCCCTGTCCCTATCCTGACCCTGTCCCTAACCTCACCCTGTCCACCCTCTATCCCTATCCTGACCTTGTCCCTAACCTCACCCTGTCAACCCCCTGTCCCTATCCTGACCCTGTCCCTAACCTCACTCTGTCCACCCCATGTCCCTATCCTGACCCTGTCCCTAACCTCACCCTGTCCACCCTCTGTCCCTATCCTGACCCTGTCCCTAACCTCACCCTGTCCACCCCATGTCCCTATCCTGACCCTGTCCCTAACCTCACCCTGTCCACCCTCTGTCTTTATCCTGACCCTGTCCCTAACCTCACCCTGTCCACCCTATGTCCCTATCCTGACCCTGTCCCTAACCTCACCCTGTCCACCCTCTGACCCTAACCTCACCCTGTCCACCCTCTGACCCTAACCTCACCCTGTCCACCCTCTGTCCCTATCCTGACCCTGTCCCTAACCTCACCCTGTCCACCCTCTGTCCCTCCTCCTGACCCTGTCCCTAACCTCACCCTGTCCAACACCTGTCCCTGTCTGGCCCTGTCCCTAGCCTCACCCTGTCCACCCTCTGTCCCTGTCCTGACCCTGTCCCTAACCTCACCCTGTCCACCCTCTGTCCCTAACCTCACCCTGTCCACCCTCTGTCCCTAACCTCACCCTGTCCACCCTCTGTCCCTATCCTGACCCTGTCCCTAACCTCACCCTGTCCACCCTCTGTCCCTATCCTGACCCTGTCCCTAACCTCACCCTGTCCAACCCCTGTCCCTGTCCTGACCCTGTCCCTAACCTCACCCTGTCCACCCTCTGTCCCTAACCTCACCCTGTCCACCCTCTGTCCCTAACCTCACTCTGTCCACCCTCTGTCCCTGTCCTGACCCTGTCCCTAACCTCACCCTGTCCACCCTCTGTCCCTAACCTCACCCTGTCCACCCTCTGTCCCTAACCTCACCCTGTCCACCCTCTGTCCCTAACCTCACCCTGTCCACCGTCTGACCCTAACCTCACCCTGTCCACCCTCTGTCCCTAACCTCACCCTGTCCACCTCCTGTCCCTATCCTGGCCCTGGCCCTAACCACACCCTATATACCCCTGTCCCTATCCTGACCCTCTCCATATCCTGACCCTTCCCTAACCTCACCCTATCCAGCCCTCGTCCCTATCCTGACCCTGTCCCTATCCTGATCATGTCCACCTCCTGTCCCTATCCTGACCCTATTTCTAATCTCACCCTGTCTACCCTCTGTCCCCTATCCTGACCCTGTCCCTAATCTCACCCTGTAGACCCCCTGTCCCTATCCCGACCCTGTCACTATCTGGAAACTGTCCCTATCCTGACCCTGTCCACCCTCTGTCCCTATCCTGACCCTGTCCACCCTCTGTCCCCCTATTCTGACCCTGTCCCTGTCCTGACCCTGTCACGATCCTGAACCTGTTCCTATCCTGATCCTGTCACTATCCTGAACCTGTCCCTATCCTGATCCTGTCCCTAGCCCCATCCTGTACACCCTCAGCCCCTATCTTGACCATGTTCATATCCTGACCATGTCCCTAACCCTATCCTGTCCACAATCCACAATGAACGTGACCCACAATGACTATGAAACATCTTGCCTACGACCCATCATGTCTATGACCCACAATGTCTATGTCTCACCATGTCAATGACCCACCTAGTCTATGACCCACCATGTCAATGACCCACCATGTCAATGACCAACCATGTCTATGACCCATCATGTCCATGACCCACCATATCTATAACCCATCATGTCAATGACCCACCATGTCCATGACTCACCATGTCTACCACCATGTCAATGACCCACAATGTCAATGACCCACCATGTCAGTCACCCACCATGTCTATGACCCACCATGTCTATGCCCTGTCATGTCCATGACCCACCATGTCTATGGCCCACCATGTCAATGGCCCACCATGTCTATGACCTACCATGTCAATGACCCACCATGTCTATGACCCACCATGTCAATGACCCACCATATCTATGATTATCATGTCAATGACCCACCATGTCAATGACCTATCATGTCAATGACCCACCATGTCTATGACCCACCATGTCGATGACTAACCAAGTCTATGACCCAGTGTGCATTACCCAACGTTCTATTTCAGATAACCAAAAAATAATGGTGTGTAATTTTAGGAAAGCAAGACGTCACGGTGTGTAATCTCAGATAATGAACATATCGTGATGTCTGGTATTAGATGAGCCTATTGAAGAGGTCATGCAGCGTGATTTCAGAAAACCGGCAGGTCCTAATGTGTGAATATAGATAACCAGTGAGTTCAGGCCCTTTGATTTCAGATAACACAAGTCCAAGGTGTAAGGTTCCAGATTAGCAGGATGTCATGGCGCGTGTTTTCAGATAACTTGTGTGTTTTCAAAATAACCAAAGTAGTGTTTTCAGATAACCATGCTGTGTGTTTTTTCAGATAACCAAGATGTGTGTTTTTAGATAACCAAGGCGTATGTTTTCAGATAACCATGGTGTGTTTTCGGATAACCATGGTGTTTTTTCGGATAACCGTGGTGTGTGTTTTCAAATAACTGGAACGCCATTACTGTGTGATTTCAGATCACCAGGAAGTCATCAGATGTCTTTTTCGGGTAACCAAGAAACCATAGAATGCTTTTAGATTACCAGGAAATCATTGAATGTATTTTCAGATAACCAGGAAGCCATGGTGTTTGTTTTCAGAAAACTACGAAGCCACGGAATATATTTTTAGATAACAAGAAGCCATGCTGTATGTTTGTAGATAGCCAGGAAGCCATGAATTATGTCTGCAGATAACCAGGAACCATGCTGTATGTTTGCTGATAACCAGGAAGATAAGATAAGATAATGTTGCTTATGGCCCAGCCGATCGCAAAGGGCCATATCAGGGCTGTCACCACGTTAAAATCAAACTCACAGGTATTCATTCATACAATTCTTTAAAAGACATCGTCTAAAAACTCATCCAAAACTTTGTTAAAAATCTTTCCACTGTAAAATCTCAGATCCGATGAAAAATATTAACCTCTTTCAAGAACTCAAAGATCGCGTCAGGCGGAAAATCTGTAAACAAGGTTTTCATTGAATCTGCTGTAAAATGTTTGTGTCTCACATCGTGCAAATCCAACACTCTAAAAGAATATGTTTCATTGTGAGTTTTACATGACATGGAATGCACCAAGGAGCTTCTTCACACTCTTTAAAAGGTAGGAATGGGTAAAATATGAATGGCCGGTGTGCAGCCGGCACAGAACTGTTTCAACTTTACGACCACCAGACGAAGATGATGATAACCAGGAAGCCATGGTTCAGATAACCAGGAAATCTTTAAATTGAATGTATTTTCAGATAATAAGAAGCCATGGCGTATGCTTCAGATTACCAGGAAGCCATGGTTTACGTTTTCAGATAACCAGGAAGCCATGGAGTATATTTTTAGATAACCAAGAAGCCATGGTGTATACTTGCAGATAACCAAGAACCATACTGTATGTTTGCAGATAACCAAGAACCATGCTGTATGTTTGCAGATAACCAAGAACCGCACTGTATGTGTGCAGATAACCAGGAACCATGCTGTATGTTTGCAGATAAGCAAGAACCGTACTGTATGTTTGCAGATAAGCAGGAACCATACTGTATGTTTGCAGATATCCAAGAACCATGCTGTATGTTTGCAGGTAACCAAGAACCATGCTGTATGTTTGCAGATAAACAGAAGCTATACTGTATATTTCCAGATAAAGAGGAACCACATTGTATGTTTTGCAGATAACCAGGAACTATACTGTATGCTTGCAGATAACCAGGAACCATACTGTATGTTTGCAGATAACCAAGAACCATGCTGTATGTTTGCAGATAACCCAAAACCATGGTGTATGTCTGCAGATAATCCGGAAACCATACTGTATGTTTGCAGATAACAAAAAACTATATTGTATGTTTGCAGATGACCAGGAACCATACTGTATGTTTGCAGATAAACAAGAACCATGCAGTATGTTTACAGAGATAACCCAGAATCATGCTGTATGTTTGCAGATAACCCGGAATCATGCTTTATGTTTTCAGATAACCAGGAACGATGGTCTGTGTTTGCTGATAACCGAGAATCATGCTGTATGTTTGCAGATAAGCAAGAACCATGCTGTCAGTTTGCAGATAACCAAGAGCCGTACTGTATGTTTGCAAATAAGCAAGAACCATACTGTATGTAAGCAGATATCCTAGAACCATGCTGTATGTTTGCAGATAACCAAGAACCGTTCTGTATGTTTCCAGATAACCAAAACCATACTATATATGTTTTGCAGATAACCAAGAACCATACTGCATGTTTGCAGATAACCTAAACCCAAACTGTACGTTTGCAGATAACCAAGAACCGCACTGTATGTTTGCACATAACCACAAACCATACTGTATGTTTGCAGATAACTAGGAACCATACCGGATGTTTGCAGATAACCAGGAACCATACTGTATTTTTGCAGATGACCAAGAACCATGCTGTATGTTTGCAGATAAGCAAGAACCATACTGTATGTTTGCAGATAACCAAGAACCATGCTGTATGTTTGCAGATAACCCGGAACCATACGGTATGTTTGCAGATAACCAGAAACCATGCCGTATGTTTGAAGATACCAAGGCACCATACTGTATGTTTGCAGATAACCAAGAGCCATGCTCCATGTTTGTAGATAAACGAGAACCGTCCTGTATGTTTGCAGATAACCAAGAACCATGCTGTATGTTTGCTGATAACTACGAACCATACCGCATGTTTCCAGATAACCAGGAACCATACTGTATGTTTGAAAATAAACAAGAACAATACTGTATTTTACCAATAACCAAAAACCATGCTGTATGGTTGCAGATAACCAAGAACCGTACTGTATGTTTGCAGATAACAGGGAACCATACTGTATGTTTGCAGATAACCAGGAACCATACTGTATGTTTGCAGATAACCCAGAACCATACTGTATGTTTGCAGATAACCAGGAACCATGCTGTATGTCTGCAGATAACCAAGAACCATGCTGTATGTTTGCAGATAACCAAGAACCGCACTGTATGTTTCCAGATAACCAGCAACTATATTGTATGTTTGTAGATAACTAGGAACCATACTGTATGTTTGCAGATAACCAGGAATCATACTGTATGTTTATAGATAACCAAGAACCGTTGTGTATGTTTGCAGATAACCAGGAACTATACTGTATATTTGCAGATAACCAAGAGCCGTACTGTATGTTTGCAGATAACCAGAAACCATACTGTATGTTTCCAGATAACCAGGAACCATACTGTATGTTTGCAGATAACCAGGAGCCAAACTGTTTGCTTGCAGACAACCAAGAACCATACTGTATATTTGCAGATAACCAGGAGCCATACTGTATATTTGCAGACATCTGAGAACCATAATGTATGTTTGCAGATAACCGAGAACCATACTGCATATGTGCAGATAACCAGGTACCATACTGTATGTTTGCAGATAAGCAAGAACCATACTGTATGTTTGCAGATAACCAGGAACCATACTGTATGTTTTTGCAGATAACCCAGAACCATACTGTATGTTTGCAGATAACCAGGAACCATGCTGTATGTCTGCAGATAACCAAGAACCATGCTGTATGTTTGCAGATAACCAAGAACCGTACTGTATGTTTGCAGATAACCAGGTACCATACTGTATGTTTGCAGATAAGCAAGAACCATACTGTATGTTTGCAGATAACCAGGAACCATACCGTATGTTTGTAGATGATCAAGAACCATACTGTATGTCTGCAGATAACCAGGAACCATACTATAGTTTGCAGATAACCGGGGACCATGTTGTATGTTTTACAGATAACCAGGAACCATACTGTATGTTTGCAGATAACCCAGAACCATGCTGTATGTTTGCAGATAACCGGAACCATACTGTATGTTTGCAGATAACCCGGAACCATACTGTATGTTTGCAGATAACCAGGAAGCCATATTCACCCCCTGGTGCTCCTCGCACACCTTACTAGAATGGATACGACGGAAATGTCAGTGTGACGAGGATAGTAAGTCACCACAAAAACACCAAACAAACTTACAACAACAACAACAAGCAACAATAAAAACAACAATATGATAAAAGTATCAATAGCAGCAAGAGCAACACTAGTGATAACCATTCGATGATGATGATGATGATGATGATGATGATGATATCGACGTTGCTCGCAGTAAGTAGGATGCTAATCAGGATATGATCATTATCAATGCACACAGTATTGCAAACATCTGATAAGGAGAACGGTAATGCTGATAACGATGATGGTAAAGTAAAGATAATACTTACGGTTATCGTATTGCATTCTGTTGGGTTGAGTGTCACAACATATTTCTCTACATGCTCTTCGGGCTGTTCTTGTTAAGTCGATGGTATTGCTACGTGCGGCAAATCTATGTTTTCCCTGCGCGCGCGCACGCGTTTGTATGTGTGTGTGTGTGTGTGTGTGTGTGTGTGTGTGTGTGTGTGTGTGTGTGTGTGTGTGTGTGTGAAGTACACAAGACAATCTGTGTGCAGACTACCATGTACATGAGTGCCCCGTGTGTGTGCGCGCATATAAGATATGCACTCGATAAAGATCCAGATATCCATTCCGTCAGTTAAGACCACTGTAGAGTGTCCAGCATACAGCATGATGCCCTACAAGGACACTGTCCATGGCCAGCATTTCGCCTTTGCCTTGTGAACTCCCATGATGCACCCTGAGAAGGACACACGCATCCCCGTGCATGTCACAGAGGACAGTGCCCGCGGCAGAAAGACTGCACCCACCACTGATGATGCAAGAAAAGGACATTTGGGGACACAGGGGACTGGGTGGTGCAAGGAAACAGGGGAAGCGGGTGGGTAGGAAAGATGTAGGGAAAAGATCGGACAAGCAAACTGAATTTCCACTGATGTAAGAACCGAAGTGATTGGTTCTTCCGTGAAGGCCGTTCTGAACTGAACGAACCATTAGTTAGCGTGTCCTGATTGCGGACCAGTGACTTACCATGACCTCACGCATCAATGCAGTCTGTGATCCACGGTCGAGTTCGCAGGAATAGCGGAGAAACGAAAAAACTAGAGATTTATCCTGAATTTAAGGTTGAATGATAGTTTCTCAAGTGAGAAAAAACAACTACAGTCAACCCCTCTACCTCCAAAAAGCAAACAAACAAACAAAACCTCTTGCTGATTCCTGCTGACTGAGGTATATAGATAACGGATTTTGCATCTAGTTCGGATACGCTGTGAAGTTGATTTAAAGCAATCTGTCCAATACTTCACTTGGTTATTTTAAAAGAATTGTGAACTTGATCGTAACTGTTACACCGAATGAAACGCTTACTTACGACTCAAAACTGCGTTAAACGAACCACCAATTGGTTTCCTTAATAGAAGAGTTTGTCAACCAGTCGCAAACTGATTTCTACTACAGGCGAACTTTCACACGATTACTTCCCTTTGCACGAACTCGACATTCCCAGCGTATGCCGAGCCTTTTTACTCCCTGAACCTTGGTACACCGAGATACGCGTGACTCAACTATTCGTGACCGACAACTAACAAATCGCGACTGGGACAAGATAGTCGAGATCACCCGCATCGTTTAGCAGCTAGTCGGTGTATATTTTGCGATTTAAATGCTCGTTCAATTATGAACGATTTTCATGATGGGCATCTTGAACAACTTACACTTAATTAAGGCCCTACACACCTTTTGCACGTGCAGTGTATCCATGCTGGGAAGTCTGTGTATGCCATTCCAAACACATGTACACACACACACACACACACACACACACACACACACACACACACACACACACACACACAAAGAAGAAGGCTAAGTAGCCGAAATATTTTGGGTAACAGCTGATTTGTTTTTTACCTCATTGTTTCATTACTTGAGTATTATGCGAGGTAAACAAGTATCATTTTTGATCAAAGTCTGCTGTTCACCTTTCATCTTTAACGTGGTCATTTTGCCGTTTTTTTTATTCCTTGAAGTCAACGATCTCCTCTGCATCCCTCATGGGATCCGGCATGAACACCACGTCCCTTGACCAGAAAATCATCCAACTGTCAAGGCGTCAGGACAGGTTGAACCGTTTTAAATCACATCATCGGTTCCTCACTTCTTATATGAAACACAATGTCATTCCTAAGGTATGTGGCTAAATTTTGGTAAAAGTGCGCTCCTCCCTGAATGCGAGTACCTTCACAAACGGATTGACGACCTGATCAAAAATGCAAGTAAACACAGTGTTTATTTCTGTTGTGAAGCTTATCAATCGTTAAGTAAAAAAGAGGAAAGTGTAATCCATACAACATTGTTCAAAATCCAACAATTGACAAACTTCCAGGAATTTGAGACATTACTGGAGCAACAGAAAAGCAAAACTCGTACACAAACAGACAGCTAAATAAGAAGAAGAAAAAGAAATTCGACAAAGTCATAAATGACGCAAAGTCCAGCAAACCCCAAAAGTAAATTCCCTATATGAAAACAAAAAGAAGATTCATCAGGAAAGGCAACTCCAACGGTAAAATACCATATGCCGCATTGCCGCCTCAGCATGCTGGTGACACAGCAGTCAGTCTGACAGAACATCAAAAGAATGTTTTAGCTCTCGGACCAAAATTTTGTCCAACACTGTATTTTGATCCAGAGAACCAAAAAGAAATTGAAATTCTAGATCCTCCAAAGTTCTATTAAAAACAACAACAACAACAACAACAACAACAACCATGGTATAAAAACTCCTTCTGGAAAAGACCCTGTTACTTGACGCTTTTTGTCAGTCTCTCAAGAGTCGCACGACTGCATACAGGTCTGCAAGACGGCCTAAAGACAATCTTGATAAAGAACAACAAACGGCATTGAAACAATTGCGAGACATGGTCTATGAAAGAATTATACGTATTTGCACAGCAGACTAAGGAGGCGCCATCTTCATCCAAAATACTGATGATATCATAAAAGAAGCAATGAGACAGCCAACAATGAATCCCACTACATCAAAGTAACAGAAGACCCTACTGCAAAAATAGCAACGGTATCAAACGAGCTAGCTAAAAAAAAAAACTGTATGAACAAAACATCATTAACCAAACCCACTATCAATGGGCTCGGGTGGAACCAAACAAAGTCTGCTGTCACAGATTCTACACTTTACCGAAAATCCACAAGGGACTTACCAACACACACACACACACACACACACACACACCCCCCGACGCCCTGTTAATTCAGGCATCAACAGTCCGACAGAAAAGCTGTCAAAACTTGTGGACCCTTGGTTGCAGGATCACACAACTCTCCTCCCAAGCTACATAAAGGACAGCACCCGAATGCTTCACATCATTGCAAAATGGAACATGGAACTCGGACCTTTTGAAGAAACCGTCAAACTGGTGACCATAGAGGTAACGTCCCTTTACACAAACATCCCGCACAATGACATGCTGACTGCCATACAATTCTTCTTGGAAAAAGAGTAACTTCCGAAGTGATCCACCTCAGGAAGATGTCCTGAATTGCAAACCATGTTCTCTGTAACAACTACTTCAGTTTCGAAGACAGATGCTACACACAGGTACTAGGAACAGCGATGGGGACTCCAATGGCTCCCAGCGTCACTAGTCTATTCATGGGATGGCTTGAACATCACATACTTCGAGACAGTCCTTTATACATTTCTTTGGACGTGTGGAAGAGATTCTTGGATATTTTCCTTCTGTGGACTGGGACCCAAGATGAGCTGGACCAATTCTTCCAGTTCCTCAACAGCTGTCATCCAACCATCAAATTCACGACTTCTTCGTCATCAAAAGAGATCGCTTATTCATCACCCTCAACGACGGATTTCTCAACACTGATGTCTTCAGCAAACCCACTGACTCTCACGCCTATCTCCATAGTCAGGCTTGCCATCCCGCTCACACAATCAAAAACCTTCCGTACAGCCTGTTTCTACGACTACGTCGGCTCTGTTCGACTCCAGCAACCTTTGAGGCTCCCTGCCAAGAACTGGAAGAACAACTGAAAAACAGAGGCCACAAAGACACCACCATGAGAAATGCCAGACTTAAAGCCACGAGGATGCCTCGCTCGGTCTGCCTCGCATACAAACCTAAAAAGAAGAACCAACGAGTCCCGTTGTAGTGACACACCATCCCAGCAACCCTCCCCTCCGGAACTGGCTGAGAGAACTCCACAGTGAAATGATACAGAAAAGTGAACACATGAGTAGGGCAGTTCCAGAACCACCTCTACTGGTGAACGCAAATGCCATTCACTGCGGAGTCTTCTTATGCCATCCAGTCTACCAGTGCCAACAGACCCTGATCCTGGCTCATTCAAGTGCCTGAGTTCACAAGACATTCTCTGCCTTGTAGAGACACAACCACATTCCAAAACCAGCAAACAAAAATTGGACGTCTTTTCCCTTAGGGACGATTTTTATTCTCAAGCTTTCGCCACAAGGGCTTCATCAGGCATCATTCTCAAGCTTTCGCCACATGGGCTTCATCAGGCATCATACCTGTTGAAGCCCTTGTGGCGAAAGCTTGAGAATAAAAATCCTCCCTGTGGGAAAAGACGTCCAACTTGTTTTTGTGTTCATTTTATTCAAATTTACCTTTTGACGTAGTTTTGTTGTGGCGCTTCGTGAGTTTAAGTGAGAATTATACCTGTGAAAAAACAAACAAACAAACATATATATATATATATATATATAGAGAGAGAGAGAGAGAGAGAGAGAGAGAGAGAGAGAGAGAGATAAAACCCTACAATATGCTGGACACCACTCAGTGGTATTTTTTTTTTTACTATAACATCAAAAGTTATTCATTAAAAAAAATGAAAGTTTTAGGGCTGAATGTCAGATGATTTTTGTTATCCTCATGCCCCCCCCCCCCCCCCCCCCACACACCCCACATTGGGGTGGGGGTGGGGGATGCTATTATATGTGAAAATAAGGAGCCTATGAGTGGGTGAGTGAGGGGGGGGGGTGGAGATGTATATACTGTTAATGGGCTGAACTTTTAGATTTAAACCTGGGGGAGCTATGATAATATGATATGGTGTGTGTGTGTGTGTGTGTGTGTGTGTGTGTGTGTGTGTGTGTGTGTGTGTGTGTGTGTGTGTGTGTGTGCGTGCGTGCGTGCGTGCGTGTGTGTGTGTGTGTGTGTGTGTGTGTGTGTGTGTGTAGTGTAGTTGGGTGGGTGGGAGTGTGCATATACATAACTGTTTGTGTGTGTAAAAATGGATCCGGGCGGATTTCTTCAGTTGTGTACATCTGTGTTGCAGATTTCTGACGAAGCCTAAATAAAAGGCGAAAGCTTAAAAAGAAAAACATGAAGAGTGTGTGGTTGGTGTGCCTGTCTTTATTTTTGTTCTCTCTCTCTCTCTCTCTCTCTCTCTCTCTCTCTCTCTCTCTCTCTCTCTCTCTCTCTCTCTCTCTCTCTCTCTCTCTCTCTCCTCTCTCTCTCTCACTCACACACACACACACACACACACACACACACATATATATATATATATATATATATATATATATATATATATATATATACAACCACGACAGCTTGTTGTTGTCCTTGTGTCTTTTTTCTTTTGGATATATATGTATATATATATATATATATATATATATATATATATATGTATGTGTGTGTGTGTGTGTGTGTGTGTGTGTGTGTGTGTGTGTGTGTGTGTGTTTTGAACTTGGCTGTCAGAAAAGGACGATGATGATGTGATATGCACTGTCTGAGTCAGTGACTGTATCTCTCTCTCTCTCTCTCTCTCTCTCTCTCTCTCTCTCTCTCTCTCTCTCTCTCTCTCTCTCTCTCTCTCTCTCTCACTCTCTCTCTCTCTCTCTCTCTCCATTGAACGTGATAGTATGATTTATCCATTGTATAGACATACAGAAGAAATCTTTATCTGTTGTCAAGCACTCGTAATTATTTGTGAAACGGTTTCAGAGTCTAAATATTATAAACAATAGTCTTTGTTTGAAATGGGCTTGTTAATGTCCCCGACAACAAGTGAAGTTCATGGAACATTTTAGTGCACTTGTATACAGGGTTTGGAATCGTAATTTCGTTAAGGGCGTACATACGTTCTGAGCGTGTTGTGCACTGCTTGCATATTTCTGTTTATGACATGTGTGAAGCACGCCGTTCTCAAATCCCTCATAAAGGTTGACGTTCTCACAGCCAAAAGGCCATCGTTAAAATGAACTGTCAGAGGCTCACCGTTTCTAGGGCACACCATGATAGAAGGCAGACCCATCACTTTCCCTCCGTCGCCTTTCACCTTTCCTCAACTGAATCAGATACCCATTTTTTGCTGGGTGGACAGAGGGGTTTCATGCCGAAAAAATCCGACCCCACGAGTGCTTCGAACTCACGACCGTCATTCAAACACTCTGACCATCTGACCATATGCCCCCATAGAGAGCTGAGTCCTTTACATGCATACATGATCTAAATCGCAATGTTTGTTCTTTCTCCCATTTCAGTCATTCTGGATCTGGTGGACTTGGAGGGGCAGGTGAGGAATCTGTCCTCCAGTACAGATGAGTATGCCAGTGATTATGTCACGGGCAGAGAGACCTACATTTTGATCCGAGTGGACAGTAAGTGGCTGATGGCATTCTCTTCTCTTCCTTCACCGTAGTTTCTTTGTTACTTATTTTGGTCATTTAACATATTAAGTCTGGTGCATATCCCATCAGTGGTTCAGTCAATATGTCAGCTGGCTAGCCAGTCTCTAATTTTCTCTGTGCTTCATGAACTGTTCGGAGGCTGGTTAGTTGGATGGTCAGTTGGTTGGATGGTTGCTTGGCTGGTGAGTCAGCAGGCTGGTTTGGTTCTTGATTAGTTCGGAAACATTCTTAAACGCTTTTACTTCGTCCTTGACAGGAAAGTGTATGTCAGAAAGCACGATGACAATACTGGCTATAATGATAACAGTATTAATAATAAGCCAATTTCTCCTACCTTCTGGACAAGTGACCTTGACCCAGACACAGCTGAAATGCACTGATGTAATAAAATATTAAACAAAGAGAAAACAGATTTGTTTTTAAATGTACAACACAAGACATGACTTCTACATGACCTCAAGGGCCACACAGACACTTATTCTTTCAAACCATGCTGCATATGTGCTTTTTTTTTTTTTGTTTTTTTTTTTTTTTTGTTTTGTTTGTTTCTTAAGTTTTTTCCCCTTCACGTGATTCGTGTGGGTCTATGGTAAATTTAGGTGGTTTCTCTTTTCGCGAATTTGTTGGTGCACACGTGTTTTATGCAAACACATGCGCGCGAACACGCGCGTTCGCCGGCTTTTGTGTGTGTGTGTGTGTGTGTGTGTGTGTGTGTGCGTGTGCGTGTGTGTGACACACAGCCTTATATAACTTAAGGAAAAGTCTGTTAAGCTATTCATATTGCCTATTTATCTATTCATTAATGCATTCTGATGGAACTATTTCATTGTTTCAGAGCAAGACGATAATGGTCGCAATCGCTACGTTTCCCTCCTGAACAACTTGGATGAGATCAACCCTGACCTCATGGGTAACCCCCTACCCTCTTCCTTCTCCTGCAGCCCCTTTCGCCTACTGCCACTTTGTCCTATCATCCCCATGACACCAGCCCCGCTTTTCGCCCCCGTCTGTCTGTCTCTCTCTTTGTTTTCTCTTCCGCCAAATATTTAATTTCGTTTCATCTTAATTTTTGGTACTCACAATCTGTGTGTGTGTGTGTGTGTGTGTGTGTGTGTGTGTGTGTGTGTGTGTGTGCGTGTGTGTGTGTGTGTGTATGTGCGCGCGCGCGCGCACGCGCGTGTGTATGTGTACACACATAAATAATAAATAAATATATATATATATATATATATATATATATATATATATATATATATATATATATGTGTGTGTGTGTGTGTGTGTGTGTGTGTGTGTTTTTGAGAAGCATTTCTTAGTCCCCATTTTCCACGGTCACTGAGGAGAAACAATCAGGTTTTGAAAATACCGGTATCTGACCAGGAGTTACATGTTAGTGAGATTCCTCACCATTGAGATTGTCTCCCCCTTGGAGACTATAAGCTTGCTGAAGGCTCATTTTGAGAAGCATTTATTAGTCCCCATTCACCCACTCAAGCACATACTGTTAGTTAGGCAGAATTATCTACCAATGCAGATTGAACGCTTATCTCCCCCTATTTCTTAAATCTAAGACGTAAGAGCAAGCTTTGTCTTTAATTGAATATTTCTTGCAGTCATTGCAACACCAAGTTGCTCTGTAAGTTGCTGGAATGGTGCTCGGTTATTTATCGTCACTCACACACACACACACACACACACACACACACACACACACACACACACACACACACATATATATATATATATATGTGTGTGTGTGTGTGTGTGTGTGTGTGTGTGTGTGTGTGCGTGAGTGCGCGCGCGCTTGCGAGCTTGCAAATGCGTGTGGGGTGTGTGCTTGCTTACTTGCTTGTATGTTTGATTTTAAAGTTTAGTGTGTGCGATGCACAGTTTATACAGTTTCATCTCAATATCCATTCGTACTTTATCGACAGGTTTGGGCGTTAAGGAGGGCTCTGTGTAAATGACCATGCCTTATCATTTGTGGACATAGGTTGAAAGTGAACAGAACAAGTAGGGAAGAGTTAGCCTTTTTCTCTAGCATGATGATGACAATAATGACTGATGACGATGATGATGATGTTTCCAGTCAAGCTCAACAACCTGTCTCGACCCACAACAAGGAGTAAGATGAACAAGGCGCGGAAAAAAAACCTGCGCTCAAATCGAAACAGTGCTAAACCTGAATCAGCGGGGAAGAGACCGGTAAGCGGCGACCGCCGGTCAAAACAAGGCAAATGAGTGCACCGACAACGATCATAATTGTACTGTCTTCAAATGGGCAAGTGACTTTAAAATGGTGCCGTCGGTTCATAACATGATGATTCTTGGGTGGACAATTTCATGGCCTATTCCGTAGACCTGATAAATGAAATCAAAAGATTAAATGAATAGATTCGAAAATCATTTTAGAAGTTATACAGCATTAAAACGTTTAACGGCAGGCCGGGAGCTATTTCTTTTACTCTGTGTCTTTTCATGTGATGATGTATTCTTAACGTGGGCGTGAGCACAAAGACCTTGTAATAGATAAAGTAACCTGTGAGGACTTGGGTCTGGTTTCCGGATGCACGCTCGAGAACCCCAAGAAATGTTTGCCAGGGCGTGACCAATCATTTCTTTCCTCTACATTTTGTTTGTCCAAGAACTAAGGCGAGTTCACAGCTTTTCAGACTGGAAGGAAGTTTTCCCTGTTTGAAATGCTTGCCAAGTGAGTTCAGAAAACGCAGTTAAGTTAAATAAATGAAACAGCAAATGATCACGTCAGGCTCCTTTCGTACTGAGGAGTCACGAACATGGTTATCCGCCTGTAGGATAACGGAAGGCGGGCACCACCCATCATTAGCTATCAAACATAACGGTAGGCAGGCACCACCCATCCTTAGTTATCAAACATAACGGTAGGCAGGCATCACCCATCTTTAGCTATCGAACATAACGGTAGGTACCACCCATCCTTAGCTATCAAACATAACGGTAGGCAAGTACCACCCATCCTTAGCTATCAAACATAACGGTAGGCAAGTACCACCCATCCTTAGCTATCAAACATAATGGTAGGCAAGAACCACCCATCCTTAGCTATCGAACATAACGGTAGGCAAGTACCACCCATCCTTACTTATCAAAGAGAAAAGTCTTACTGAAAGCTAAATTTTAATGCTGTGTATAGAGCAATAAACGTCTCCTTGTCTTCTGAGAAAAGGAGGAACACCAATCTCCAGGTCAGTGGAACAGACTGCACGTACCGCAGCCCAAAGTGAAGACACTTCATAAAGGGAACGGACATAGGTGTTTACAAAGAATGATAAGAGTGGCAAGGGGAAAGAAATCAGAAGTGACCACAGAGACCACAGAGAACAAAGAAGATGAAGGCAATGTACATGAGTGAAAAGAAGGGAACAGGGGATGGAGTGAGGGTCTACAATAGAAAGAGTGATGAAAAGGACAAGGGATGGATAACAGAAATGAAAGATGAGAAGGAGGCTGTTCAGACTGTATGAAAATGGAAGACACGGGAGGGGGATGGAAGTATGGGTGAAGAGTTAGGGATGAGGGTAGGGATGAAGAGAGCGAAGGAGAATGGGGTGAATGAAAACGAAAAGGTTAGAATGGCATGTGACTGAAGAAGGTAGTGAGCTGAATGCCCTTTTTTTTTAACCAGTGTGTGACAATACACAGTTGACTCTAAAAAAAAAAAAGGCACATACCACAGTAATGATGCATAACACGAGTTAATCCACTCCACTGTCTCTTTGTTAAAGACAAGAACGACAACAATAATAATAATAATAAACTAACAAACCCCATGATTATGAAACATGATACTCAGGGGTGTCAACACACACAAGATTAATGCCCCTAATTTTTCCAAACGTCATTATATTTCTGTGTCATCATTCCCTCCCTCTCTCGTCTCTCCCCCCTGTATGGATTCGTATTTCCCGTTTTTCACTATTCCTGTACTAATGTGCAATATACAATGCCAATTGTGGTACATCAGCCACCATAAAGTTTCGCCTTACTATAGTTAATTAGAACACGCATACGCATATGCAGACAAGCTCGCATGCGCGGGCCCGTGCGCGCACACGCGCGCGCGCACACACACACATTCTCTCTCTCTCTCTCTCTCTCTCTCTCTCTCTCTCTCTCTCACATACACATACAGAATCGCACACACTCGCATGCGCGCGCACACACACCCACACACACATACACATACACGCGCGCGCGCGCGCGCGCGCTTGCACACACATGCACTGAAGCCATTTTCAAACTGTATGCTCGCATGCGTGCGTGGCTCGTACACATTATTCACAGGTGCAGTTATCTTTCTTGTTATTTCAGAGGGGAAGAAAACTGACCATACAAAATGGAAATTCTAAGCATGCGCTGTAAACTTTGCGTTATATCAATTGTTCAAATGTTAATAACCGTATCAACAAATATGAACTCCGAGTCTAACATGTAAAATCCGCTAAATGTCCCGCTGGAATAATTTAACAGAACAAAAAGGGGACACTGAATTGTGCCGTTGGAAGTCATTTGCCCCGTAATCACTATGAACGACGCCAGCTCTGATGAGTCACACACAATTAAATAACAGAAATACGGGTACCCTTGATTTCCGGTCTGGGCAAATCTCATTACTGAAGAACAGAGAGAACTGGTAGCAACTCAGGCTTTACCACGCCTCCAGTGAAATCTTTTCATTGTTTTCTTCCCTTGAACTTTGACCTCTGTCTTGATTCTTAACATAATTGCATCTCTTACCATTGTCAGTCACTGATCCTAGCATCAAAGTCAGTGACCCTTTTGATTTCTCACTCTCAGGCCTTTACTTTTGAACCCTGACCTTGGACTACAGTGACGTCAGATAGGGATGAATCGGAACGTTTGTGTCGGCGTTTACAGTCCTGCCAAATGTATTGTCTGTTACACACGGCAGCTTGTGAAATGCCAACGTTAAAGATTTCACAGAGAGTCACGGACAGCCAAAACTGATTTTCTGGGCGGTTCGCAAACATTTATTTAAGATTTGATTTTTCTGGGTCTAGCACAAGTAACACCAGAATAGGCTGATGGGTTGTACGTCTTTTCTGCAACTTTAGAAGTGTCCAGTCAGCGTACACACCCATGTATATGTTTCATTTGCATCTCTATATGTAAGAACCACAATATATAAATGTCATAAATGTAATGTAAATTTCCTTTAAACAGCGAAGCCAAAATATGCGTGTATTACTTCCCGAACATTGTCCGTGACGACAGAAAGAGTGATAAAAATTGATAACACTTGACTGGGTCTTTTTCAGAACAACGATATAATTTGAGGATTGGTGATAAAGACCGAAACAAAAGGGGGGGGGGGGGGGGGGGGGGGGGGGGGGGGGGGGGTCAAAAAGAAAACAAAAACAATGCACAACGTTTCGACTCTTAGAGTCTTTTTCAAGTGACATGAAACGACAGTACACGCAAATTTTGTGTGTCATTAACACAGAAAAATTTGCGTGTACTGTCGTTTCATGTCACTTGAAAAAGACTCTAAGAGTCGAAACGTTGTGCATTGTTTTTGTTTTCTTTTTGACCCCCCCCCTTTTGTTTCGGTCTTTATCACCAGTCCTCAAATTATATCGTTGACAGAAAGAGTGAGTTTTTGCTGGTTAAAAAGGGCGACGTTTTACTTTGTATACGCGCCCTCAAGTGTGTGTGTGTGTGTGTGTGTGTGGGGGGGGGGGGGGGGGGGGGGGGGGGGGGGGGGGGCGTGCGTGCGAGCGTGTGTGTGTGTGTGTGTGTGTGTGTGTGTGTGTGTGTGTGTGTGTGTGACGTGCATGGCTCAACTGAAACAATGACATGTGCACTGGTTTCAATGTGCCTGTATTACTGATGTTTGTGGCGATGGCTTTTCATGTTGGTATCAACTGATTTTATGCTGACCATTTAAACGGAATGCTCAGAATGTGATTTGCAGTTGAGTGTCTCAAAGTGCGCACTTCTTTCTACCTTTCTTTCTGTCTCTGGGGAGAGGTGAAGGGGACGGGGAAGATCAGGGGAGGGAAGGGTAGATGGAAGTGAGAGGGGCGGTAAAGTGCTTTCCAGAGATGTCGCATCGCAAACACATTCTGGTACAAAGTTCTATTCTAGTAAAGGGCATAAAGGGAAACTTTGCTGCCGATCAGTCGTGAAAGAAATAAAGATGCATTGCCACCGCGCTCGTTAGGTAAGAGGGGTGTGTGTGTGTGTGTGTGTGCGTGCGTGTGTGTGTGTGTGTGTGTGTGTGTGTGTGTGTGTGTGTGTGTGCATGTGTGTGTGTGTGTGTGTGTGTGTGTGTGTGTGTGTGTGCGCGCGTGCGTGCGTGCGAGTGTGTGTGTGTGTGTGTGCATGCGTGCGTGCGCGCGCGCGCGCCTGCTTCACGTAATGTCTCTTTACGTTCTGTAATCTGAGACAGAAAGAGAAAATATCTATAAGGTGACATGCACGATAACAATTACAAAAGAAAAAAAAACGTTAATAACAAAGACAAAACCTTTTCTCATTAAGACAATAGGGAAATGGAACTCCACATTAATGATTCACCAATGTACATATTGATGAGGACTTAAAGATCTAGTCCCAGGAAGACACAATAGGGAAATGGAACTCCACATTAATGATTCACCAATGTCACATGTTGATGAGGACTTAAAGATCTAGTCCCAGGAAGACAGAGAAACGGTAAAAAATTGTATTCAAATACAGTGGAAAAGTATTTGCGTATTTAATATCCTCTCTCTCTCTCTCTCTCTCTCTCTCTCTCTCTCTCTCTCTCTCACACACACACACACACACACACACACACACACACACACACACACACACACACACACACACACATTTCAGGAAATGATGGCTCAACGATTTTATTTTGGGGACAATTTTGGACAAAATTAAAATACCCTTTGGTTAAAGCAGCAACTGAAATTTGAGAAGACAAAACGGTCTCATTCTCAATCCCAACAACCGTAATTATCCTAATGCAGAAAGGGGAAAAAGTGACTGTCCACTTATAGACCAATTGCTTTAAATTAATGCTAATTTCAACATCATAATGTATGTACTATCAGTTATACTCCAGAAATTAAGTAACAAAACTTTTGTAAATGAAGACCAAGTCGGTTTGATTAGAAATCGTAATATTGCCACCCACTCGCGGCCGCTTCACACACCAAGAGAGGTACATTGCCCAGGATAGTTTCAACACTGCAGGTTAAAGTAGCTCAGCTGGTGTAACAACTAGCGAGGGGAGGGGTTGGGGGGGGGGGGGGGTTGTGGAGTTTGGCCCGTTACACCAGCAAGTGTGGGTCTTTTCGACCTTCGGCGGGTCATCTCTATCCTCTCTGTCTGCCTGCCTGCACCCGTCCCTCTGTTTCTGTCGGGATGTCTGTCGTTACATTGTACCACATTTCTTTATTCATCCATCTACACACCACTTGAACAAAGACTAACAGTTCAGAGGAATAACTGATCAAAAATTTTCTTAGATATTGATACATTTGGCTTGGGGCCACACTATAACAGCCAAATATCAAAACACAAAAAGCTGTGTTTACAATGAGGGATACATGTCAGATGTTTCCAGGGTGACAGAGCTCTCCCAAGAATGACCGCTCAGTACTTTCCGTGATAGCAGTAGTGCTACTTGCGGTTAAAAAGAAGGAATTGAAGTCAGACAAGATGTCAATTCACTGTGGGTATTTCCTCTTAACACTGCTCCCTTTGAGCTCTAGAAAGTCAGGATGTGCTCGTAGAGAACGTCATTCAAGTCCAAACCTCTGCGACAGCAAGCTGGTGAAGACTGACCAAATGTTATAAATAATGCGGTGATTGTGAAAGACTGAACTCCACGTCTTTGCTCACTGCAACAGCGTGATAATCAACAGCAAACTTTACTTCACCGTGAGCATCGTTCTCTTTGATCTTACGTACATTGAAACATGACCCTACTCAACAAGCAGGGAAACGGTCTGAGAATCCAGAACTCGTACCTACAACAGAAATGTGACACAGACGGGTTGGGCGAGAGAAATGTTGTACAGGGGGTATATTCCGCCCAAGAGAGGTGCATTGCCCAGGATAGTTTCAACACCGCGGGTTAAAGTAGCTTAGCTGGTGTATCAACTAGCGAGGGGAGGGGCTGGGGGGGGGGGGGCGGTATGGAGTTCGGCCCGTTACACCAGCAAGTGTGGGTCTTTTCGATCTTCGGCGGGTCATCTCTATCCTCTCTGTCTGCCTGCCTGCACCCGTCCCTCTGTTTCTGTCGGGATGTCTGTCGTTACATTGTACCACATTTCTTTATTCATCCATCTACACATCTACACTTTTGATGCATAGCAATATCTATTCACCTATGTATCCATTTCATCTACCTGTCTGTCTGTGTATTTATCGGTCCGTGCACACGATATCGCGCATGCACCAGTGTGTGAGTGTGTGTGTGTGTGTGTGTGTGAACAGCAGTATTCAAAGCTACCGCTAAATGTCATTAGAGTTATGTGTCCTCATGCAAAGTCATGGTTAAAGGTTGGTAACCAGTATTCTGATTATCCCCAATGTTTGGCAGGGGTCAGTAAAGCGAGAGATCTTTCACCACTATTTTTTTTGTAACATGTTGTTTTCGTCCTTCGATTTCGAAGATGACCGTGACTTCAATCTCAGATGGAAGATCGCCGAGTGTGGGTCTCTGCTTGTGGCTGGTGAGGCCAGTCTGGGCCCGGAAGGAACACCCACATGTGGAACACATGTGGGTGGGTGCTACAGTGGAGGTAGAGGTAGCTCTGGCCTGGCGCGCGGCTCGCTTTCTCTCAGCTTCTGCTGTGCGTGTCTTCTGATGTATATGCACCCTTTGTGATACTGCTTCGCCAGGCTGGGCGGCCCAGGGCAAGCGACTCCCAGGTGTTGAGGTTGATGTTCAGGCCTTTGAGGGACACTTCGTAATATACTTGAACGATCACAAGCAAAATGTTCATGGAAAAAAAATGAATGGAATAACCTCCTAGCATTAATTGGGGGAATCTTTGAGGAAATGTCGACGAGAATGCGATGCTGCAGTATGTTGGTAACTGTCGGCTGAAGACACTACAGTTTTCACAAAGAGTGCTCATGACATGTAGAAAGCATCGGATGTCACGTGGCTGTAGTATATTTCACGGAAACTAAAGACCGACTCACAAACTCAAAGTTATTCTTTTACGAGGTGTAAACAGAAACCTACTTACGTCTGAACGAAACGTGGAAATTGCTTCCGGGTTCCTGCATTTGGTGTGTATATGTACGTAAAGAAATGAAATGTTATGTAGAAATGCCTCTATAATAAATTTACTCGAGCTATGTTGGGTCTTAAAAGAAAATGCCAAAAACTCAGGTAGCCTCTGAATAAACAGATAGAATAATTTAACAGCATGCTAGTGCCTGTGTTGGATGTCCCAATATGAACAGCCTGACTGGTAAATTTCAGCTCCGTTTCTACAAAAGATTTTAATTAAATGTTAACACAAATAATTCTCAGTGAATTGATCTAGTCTCCACTTGAATTGTATACCAAAGACATAATGCTTTCCTACTGGTTTAAGCTTGCATTGTGACTTTAAATAAACCAACGAAGTCTTCAGAGTTGTGTTTTCTATCACTTGACCCACAAAGGTGGTTACCGATCAATTCATGTAAGTACGACTGAACTATTGCTAAACGATTTAGAACTATCTGGCTTTTGGCACGTTGATTTTGAAGGGACTTTTTGAGAAGTCTGATTTAAAATGAAAATATCTTGCTTTTAAAAGGGATCAGTTCATCCAACAACAGATGTGAGACATTAATACACAACTTTTTTTTTTTTCAATATATACTTATGGACTACTCAAGAATGGTTTCCATCCAGAAATCTACCAAAGTGCGTGTACCACAATAGTCACTGAAGACATGTTCGCATTTGTGTAGACTGATTCATGTAATACGGTTCAAAAGGGCCAGTTTTGTAATATTCTTAAAGAAAATAACCGTGTCAGTCGTCAGTGTGGGAAGGTGAGCTTCGTAAGCTTTTAAAAGTTAATTCACGGACTTAAGAAATAACTGACCCTCGCTACCACAGAACAAAATATAACATTGTGAAAATTTTGCAAACTGTTCAACACTAAGAAAAAGAATGTCTTTACAAAAATCGCAGTCTTTAGCGCACAAGATCAAGGTAAGTGTCTATGGAGAGACATCTGTAAGTGGCAGTGGGTAATTTTCCTATGCTACCGCCGCGTGCAATGTGCGAGAGAGAGAGAGAGAGAGAGAGAGAGAGAGAGAGAGAGATATCACACGATGTTTGTTTATGAGGCCACCAGCCCATACGTAAATGGAGTTACAAGACAAGATGGGACATATATATACATATCTACAATATAACCGATAATCAATAATCAGTAGTCAACAATCCATAATCAATAGTTCAATCGGTAGTTAGCCATCGATAGTTATTCGAACAATATTTGATAGAAATTCTTGTCAACAGTCTAAAATCAATAATCAAAAATCAATGTTCAAAAACAAAAGATAGGTTTAAACGTCATACATGCTTTCTGTCAGAGCCCTTTTAAAAATAATACTCCGCTCTTTCCTTCGTACCCATAGGTAAAAAATCTCGAAATGAGAAAAAAAACCAAACAAAACAAAACAAAAAAAAAAAAAAAAAAAAAAAAAAAAAAAAAAAAAACCAGGAATTAGAATATCAAACATCAATCAAAATCAACATCAACATCAAGATCAAAATCGGACACAAAATTTGCTTCTCTTGGCTCTAAACCTGGGCCAGTATATCTCTATTACTCTGGCCTATGCTCTTGGGTGTGATCAGCTCTGAGTCCATTCTGATTTACTATGTCCCTGTATATTCGTCTGTCTATCACGTATCGTATGTGCATTCATATTGTGTTACCGGATTGTGGGGTGATAAATGTTATTTATAGATACCAGCTCTTTCTCTTGATAAGAAAAGAAAAGGGGGGTCCTGCTTAGTCGCATTGGCCTTCACAACTTCTGGTTGCTTTCTTGGCTTTGGGTTGTGTGTTTACATATCTGCTATGCTATTACCTATATCTTACTATGCTGTTACCTATAATAATGTTTCGATTGTATCTTTTTGTGCTTTCGTTTGTATTAGTTTGAGTAACAAGCATATATTAAGCATTTCTGCTTACTAATTAATGAGAACTCTACTTCAGAACAGCTTTCTTTTAGAAATGCAGCCATATTTTATTTATTACTTAGTAAGTCTTCCCTAATGCGCATTGCGTAATAGATGTACATGGCAACGTCTCTGATAATTTGTCTTAGTCTGTTGCAGTATTCTTGTAGAGTTTTGTTAGGTAGGTTCTTGGCTTTCTTAGGTAGGTTCTTTCTGTAGATACTTCTCCCTTGGTTGCTTATATTTGGGACACCTTATTAGGAAATGTAGTTCGGTTTCTTCGTTAGGACAAAAGGGGCATGTTGTTTCTGCTGTCTTATCTTTATATTTCTTATTTATATTTAATTCGCTTATGCCGAGTCTAAATTTAACTAGTGCTCTTTTAAACTTCGAAATTGTTATGTCTTTGACATACTGTTCTAGCTGGTGTGTTGTTTTGAATGTCCTGTAGCTTGTATACCTCTCGCTATTTTCAATTGTACTATGCCAGTCTTGTCTATAACCATCGATCTTTCTTTGTTTTGAGTTCTTTAATAAAAGTGTTTTCGTTCACCATTCCATTACTTATCCAAACATATGAGAAGCCGTATATGTCTAGACTATATTTTACTTTCCTGGCCCAATTTTGCGTTCTTTCATCTTCTTCTGTCAGTTCTTTATTATACGCTTGTTTTGGTATTCTGTCTGGTGTCATTCTTAATCATTTAAACCAATATCTTATAGCCTTTATTGTTGTATCAATAAATAGTGGATACCTACCGATTTTCGCCATATAAGGGTGTGTTTGGTGTCTTTTTATATATTCCTAACAATTTTTTGCAAGCAAATGTATGTTCTCTATCACTTCATATCTTGTGAGTCCCCAAATTTCTGCAGCATATGAAAGTAGTGGTTTGATCTGTGAGTCAAATAGCTTAAAACAGACCGTTGTATCCATGTATTTGCGCTCAACACACACTCAAACACTCGCACTGACATGTGTTCACACACACATACGCACACACACACACACACACACACACCGACACAGGCGCACTATCAAGTTCATCGGTTCAAGCGTAAACAATACAGTTTTGCATGCAGTACATAAAAAGTCAGGTCAGAATAATAGACACAGCATTTAGATATCATGGTTGAAGAAGGCTTTCCTAAAGAAGTATGTTTTTAAACTCTGACTTGAATTTAGATAATGTGGGCAGGTTACGTAAGCTATCAGGAACAGAATTCCAAAGAGTGGGCGCACTAAAGCAAATGCTCTCTCACTGACTGTCTTTAACGAGCGCCTAGGAATTTTCAGAAGTTTTTTTGAGAAGATGAGCGAAGAGACCGAGAAGTTTGATAGGTGGACAGAGAAGCAGAAAGATATTGTGGGAGTGTCCCATCAAAATAACGATAGGCAAAAACTGCGATTTTGAACTGCCATCGATATTTGATGGGAGCCAGTGGAGTTCACGCAACAAAGGTGCAATATGCTCATTTTTACGCTTTTTGAGAACAAGCCCGAGCTGCACTGTTTTGCACCCTTTGTAATCTTGCAAGCTGTTCTGAAGGAAGTCCTGCTAACACAGAGTTACAGTAGTCTAATCGGGACATTACCATGGCGGTGGTGAGTCTGATTGTTGTAATTCCATTTTTCGTTTTTTTTCCCCAAATACCCTCCCTTCCTGAATACCATCACTTTTGCTTTTTGCAGATTTGCTGTGAGCCCTAGGTTATCTGATGCTTGTTGTGTAGATTCGTTATTTGATTTTGTAGGCCAACTGGTTGACGATATTGACGCTATATCATCTGCAAATAGGAACAAAAAAATTTCCTTGCCATCTTGGTATAATAATGAACTCCGTTCTGGGTCACTCTCTCTGCTGCCTCTGCTATTAACAATGAAAAGATTAGGGGGGACAACAGACATCCCTGCTTTACCCCTAGTGGGCAGTTGAAAAATTCCGAGAGATTGGCTCCGCTTCTTACGCATGCCTGTACTTGGTTGTACATACCTTTTAAGATTTCTAGCATTTTTGTTGAAATACCATTTTTTTTGTAGCACTTTCCATAGTTTCTCACTTCTTACAGTATCGAAGGCTTTTTGATAATCAATGAAAGCTACATAGAATTTGCTTCTTCTTCTACCATATAAGCATCTGTTTATAGTTGACATCAATGTATATATATAGTCGGTAGTTGCACAGTCTCTCCTAAAACCTGCTTGTTCTTCACTTATCTTACCCATTTTCTTCGGCCCAATCATACAAGCGTCTGTTTAAAACCGATGTAATATTTTACTTATGATACATATCAGAGATATACCTCTGTAATTTCCTGGGTTTTTCGTATTTTCTTTTTTAAGCAATGGTATAATTATAGATCTAGACCATTCATTCGGAAATTTTCCACCTTTATATAATTTGTTAAATATCTTTCTTAGCAGGGGAATAATTTTATCTATGAGTGTTCTAAATATTTCAGCTGGTAGCTCATCTAGGCCTGCTGCCTTACCTGATTTCAATTTTCGTATGGCTAGTTTAGTTTCTTCCTCAGTTACTTCGTCATCTAACACACTTCTATGTGCATATTATATTCATTCTCCTGTCTATCCTGTTGTGATTCTTCCTCCGCTTGGTCGTTATCAGTCTGTGGATTTAGAATATTTTAAAAATATTCCTCCCACTGCTGTGTAGTGATAGGTGGAAGTGCTTTTCTTCTTTGTCTTAAATTTCGTACTGAATTCCAAAATTTCTGGCGGTCTCTCTGATGTTGTATTAGATTTTCATATATTCTGTCCCTATATTCATTTTTCTAATAGTTTCTTGGTAATGTTCTCTTTTCTTATACGCCATCCACCTTCTTTCATATTCTTGTGGACTGTTTTCCCTATTTATACTATTGCATCCAGTTAATGATTGTCTGGCCTCTTTTTGCAATTCTTGCATTCCTCATCAAACCATTTTTGTCATGTTTTGTTTGGTCCCCCTATGCCTATAATTTTATACATGCAATTCCCTGCTGTAAGTAACAGATAAGACAATTTCTTTATACTTGTATCTATATCTTCCATATTTTCTTCTATTTCTTTTCTATTTCTTGTAATATATTACTTGCATCCTCTGTATTCATATATTCTACAAATTCCTTTTTTTTTTTTTTTTTTACTACTGTCCCATTGAAATTTGTTTACATATATTCTTTTCTGTACCTCTTCTTGTTTATTTCTCCGCTTTCGATTACCAAGTTCACTGGCATATGACTGAACTCAATTCTTTCTGTTATATCACATGCCTTCACATTTTCGAATAACTCAGGAGAACATAAGTAAAAGTCTATAGTACTATTCCCTCTGTCCGAATAAAAAGTATAGCCTTTGTCAAAATCTTTCATACATAGTCCATTTAGAGCCAGCAGATTGATTAATGTGCAAAATTCTATCAGCCTTTTGCCAAAACCATTTACATGTGTATCTAATGTTTGTCTTACATATTCATTATCTATATATCTTCTCCGCTACCATCATCATCTTCTACGTTTAAATCCCACTCTCCTATCCTAGCATTCATATCACCTCCTATAACATATAAATAGTCTTGACCTTCATCTGACATCTTTAATATGAATTGTTCTAACATCTCAATAGTATTTGTGTACTCTTTATCTTTATAAAATCTACTGTCTGTTGGGTGATTGCATAACCCGAAAAATAAGACATCATTATCCGTATTCATAGCCTCTTTGGCTATTTTAAACACATGTTATATTCTTTATATTTGTTTCTATGCCTTCTGTCCATTGCTCTATGTTTTGTTTACTAGTGTTATCACTCCCCCCCCGATGGTCTACCCATTTGTGTTCATTTAGTTGCGGGGCTATGGAAACATACAAAGTCTTTGAAGAAAATATCAAAATCAAAAGAGTTAAGAGTGAAGGTTTCATTTAAGCAGCATATGTCGAAAGATGTAATATAATCAATGAAATCTGAATCATTAAGTTTATTTACTATGCCTTCTATGTTCCAGATTAAGAGGGACAATTTGGGCTTTTTTGTTTTCGTTTTTTTCTTTTCCTATATATTTTTTTTTCTGTGTTTCCTGTTTGTGATCGTTTCTTTTGATTTTTCTGTCTTGTTTCTTCTTGTTTCTCTTTATTTCCTGTTCTGATCTCTTATTTTGTAATGGGCTTTGGCCTCTTCCTCATTTTTTTCTTTTGTTGTGGTTCTGTTCGTCCACTAGATTGTCTCGTGGTGCGTTTGGCTGGGGGTTTTACTTTCCTTGGTTGAGGTCTCATACTTAACATCTTTGTCAAAGTTAGTTGAGGGCCCTTAGCGGTTATGCTCGCTCTTTTCTCGACCTTGTTTTCAATTACAATGGTTTCTTCGGCCTGGCTCTTCTCTGCCTCGTTGACATGCTCAATATCTGATAGCGAATCGCGACTGTCGATGTAGCCCTAATCTTCGTCGGACATTAATTCTTCGTCTTCTTTATCCGCTGTTGTCATGCTAACCTCTTCTCTCGGTGCGATTTCTACGCTAATTCCATTTGTTTTGGTTTCTTCCTCTTTGTCTCGGATCATTTCTGAGTTCCCTGTTTTGGGTGTGTCACGTGTTACGTTTAGGCTATCTTGACTAATACTGCTTTTTTCGTGTGCGTTCATTGGCTGTTTTCTACTCGCATCCCCTATGTCGTCACTTAACCTTCGCCTCTGGTCTTCGTGTGTGTGCGCGTGTGCGCGCCAATGGTCTGTCTCCTTCTGGGGGTCATGACCTTGTGGTGCTAATGTATTTCCTGCTGTTATGTTTTCCCATTGGTCTGCTCGGGGGGTGTAACCCTCCGGATTATTCACGACTATTTTGGTCAAGGTCATGTTCATTGTTTCCGGGTTCTCCCCCTGCCCGTACGGGCTTTCCGTCACCAGTGTGTGTTTTTTTTTTGTTTGTTTGTTTTTTTTTTTTTAACCTCCCTCCCCTTTTTCTGTTCCCTTGACTTTGGTAGTGTCATCATTTACATCTTCTTCCAGTCCTTCGTTTTTCATTTTTTCGTTCGTTCATTCCTTCTGTCATTCCTTCACATTTTTTTCCCTGTTGATTTCATATTTTTTGCATCCTACCACTTTCAACCATCATCGATCCAACCATCATCGAATCATCCACCACACCACTCATTCCATTCATATTCATCTCATTTTCTTTTTCATCATTCCTCAATCTTGCTTCTTCACCTTCATCCTCTTCCTCACTTTCTCCATATCTGTTCTCTTCTCCCTCATTCTCATTCCTTTTCTCACTCCCACTTTCTTTTCCTTCATACACATAACATTCGCTGTATACTCGATGTTTATACCTGGCTTCCCACTCATAGTCATCATTCCCGCTGTTTCCATATTCCAGAAGCCAAAATCAAATTGTAACCGCAGTAAATGTTCTCCGAACTGTTTACCTTGTATCGAGGTCAAAAGTTTAGCTACGTACAGTACGCACGTGCGCCTCGGGGCGAAAATGTTGGATTTGACCTTTTTGCTGGCCGCGTCGTTACGGTTGAGTGGATTCCACAAATATTGGTGAACATTGTGCTCACACATAGGCCGAGGAAAATCCAGTAAAAAGGGACAGATTTTGCCGATGCGTTTCTCGGAAAATCAAACAACAAAAATGCCCCCTTTGAGGAGAGATGACCGTTGGACTGCTGTTGGGCGTCTCCAGGCAGGCCAGAAGCCACAGTCAGGTCGCACGTCAATTCAACGTTGCTCAGAGCACCATCACCAGGCTCTGGGCCAGGTTTCAAGACACTGGCTCTGTGGATGACTTGCCTCGGGCTGGTAGACCACGGGCCACAACTGCAGCTCAAGACAGGCTGATACTGCTGCGACATCTCCGAAATCGGTTCTTGACGGCTAGAACCAGTGCCCAGGAGCTCCCTGGACCCCGCCGTGTGTCGGACCAGACAGTAAGAAACCGCCTGCACGAGGCCGGTCTGAGGTCGCAGAGACCGCTGAGAGGAGCGGTCCTCACCCGTCGCCACCGCCAGAACCGTGTGTTGTGGGGCAATCAGCACCGTCGCTGGACCGTCCGGAACCACTGGAGACACATTGTCTTCAGTGACGAGTCGTATTTTCTTGTCCAGCGGCATGACAGGCGGAGGAGGGTGTACAGGCGACAAAACGAACGATACGCCCCCAACTGTGTGGATGAGGCACCACCCCACGGTGGCGGAGGCGTTATGGTGTGTGGGGGCCATCAGTTCTGGTCAACGAAGCCACCTGGTTCACGTCCAAGGTCGCCTGAACGCCCAGCGCTATGTGGACGAAATTCTGCGCCCACATGCCCTCCCCCTTCTCGGGCTCCCTGGGGCCGTGTTCCAGCATGACAACGCCCGCCCTCATGCAGCTAGACTCACCACCGAGTTCCTCGCCCATCACGACGTCCACGTGCTGCCCTGGCCGTCCATGTCGCCCGACATGAACCCTATACAACATCTCTGGGACGAGCTGGACAGGCGCGTGCGTGGACGACGGGAGGCGCCGCGGCAAACCCCCAAGAGCTGTTCAACGCCTTGCAGGAGGAGTGGGACGACCTGCCACAGCAGCTCATCAGGCGTCTGATCGACTCCATGCCGCGCAGGTGCCGGAAGTTGTCGCTGCCGAAGGTGGCCACACCCACTACTGATGGCGGCCCTCAAAAACATTACTGTTGTCTTTAATGACTGATTTGACGGTCTTCTTTGGTTTTTGGAATGAATTGTTTTGTATTCAATTCACTTTGCACGATGAAATTTTGCTTAATAATTTTTTGGGGAATTTAAAAAAAATTAAAACCCTTTTTTTTGTTAAGCAGCCCATGCGTTTCTTTTTTTGAACAGTATACTTTTCTGTTCGTCTCTTCCTGATATCAACAGTATACTTTTCTGCTCGTCTCTTCCTGATAGCCATCCGTATCATTATATGTATTCCTTCTTTCATTCACTTCGGTTTCTCCATTCATACTGTCAAATGCATTCGTTCTTGTTCTTACCTTTCCATTCTCTCTCCCTCTCTCTCATCCCTTCTTCCACTCTCTCTGTTCATTCCTTGTCTCTTGAACATGGGAGGGGGGTGATATGGAAATCTGTATCTGTCATTCATTTCACCTTTCCTTCCTGCTTTCACTCCTTGTTCTGGGTACTCGTGTTGGGGATCTCTTTCTGTCCCTCTTGCTACTCGCGAGCGTGTGTGTGTATGTGTGTGTGTGTGTGTGTGTGTGTGTGGTGGAACCTTCATCTGTAAGAGATTGTGGTCGTGTTCCTATGCTGTTTGAAGGGAGTAAGAGAGAGAGAGAGAGATGATGATGATGATGATGATGATGATAATCTTTATTTCCAAGGGTAACAGATAAGCAAACACATGCTTTTTTCATCCGGCCCTTGCCCCGTTAAAGGACTAAGAATGACTAGCGACTAAGACTTACAAAACTTTTAACAAACACACATATCTTCATAACATTAAAAAGTTCATCTATTATAGTTAAGGCGTAGATGACTTTAAAAGAAAAAAAAAGAGAGAGAGAAACGATTGAAACAACAAACAAAAATAAAGATTACAAAGAAGAGAGGAGTCAGCACACACAAATATGGAATAAGTCATCCTCTTATCGAAGGGAAGAGAGAAGAGATGAGAGAGAGAGAGAGAGAGAGAGAGAGAGAGAGAGAGAGAGAGAGAAAGAGAGAGAGAGAGGAGAGAGAGAGAGAGAGTTGCATTCCTGTTGTAAAAAAAAAATATATATATATAAATAATAATAATAACATACAACAAAAACTGCTAAGGATAATAATTAGACAACTACAATGCATCAATAATATCAACATTTTTATGTGGTTATAAGGCAAAACGAGAACGAACGGTACTACAATCAGTTATCAGTAAGCAGCAATGAATGCCTAGCATCAATAATCATAAACACTTATTTTTCATGATGGTGTGTGTGTGTGTGTGGAGAGAGAGAGAGAGAGAGAGAGAGAGAGAGAGAGAGAGAGAGGCCATTCATAATGTGTATTGCATTTTGTGTGTGTGTGTTGTTGTGTATTTGTGTGAGAGAGAGAGAGATGAGAGAGAGCCATTATAACTAGAGAGAGAGAGAGAGAGGGAGCCAGGTAGGAGAGAGAGAGAGATGAGAAGAGGAGAGTTTTTTGCTTCCTGACCATATCAAACAAGATACCAAGACTATAATTAGTAATTAAGCGAGCAATCCATCGAAATTCAGAGCATAACATCGAGGAGAGAGGAGTAAGAGATTAAAGAGGATGCCAGAGAAGAGAGAGAGAGAGAGAGAGAGAGAGAGAGAGAGAGAGAGAGAGAGAGAGGAGAGAGAGAGGAGAGAGAGAGAGATTATAATTCCATTTTCTATCCAAAATATCGCATGCGGGAGAAACATTACTATAAATTGAATAAGGAGAGCATTCCTCTGAAGACTCACCTACCATCAATATGATTCAACCAAGACTATAAAATCAGCGCACATCATCGAAACGCAGCCATGATTAACGAAGAGAGAGAGGAGATGGAGAGAGAGGGAGAGAGGATCGAAAGAGAGAGAGAGAGAATTATGAGGGGTAGAGGAGGGAGAGTGATTAGATTGAGAGAGAGAGATCAATTTGGTGGGAGAGAGAGAGGAGAGAGGCGAGAAGACGGCGGAATGCAAAAAGATCGCATAAAACGGGAGCGACCACAAGAATAGCGTCATCATGAGCGATGAGGGAGAGCATTATAATGCAGAGGTTGTGTGCGAGACGAGAGAGAGAGAGAGAGAGGAGAGAGAGGAGAGAGAGATAGAGAGGGGAGACATAGAGGGACCGAAGAGAAGACAGAGAGAGGAGAGAGAGGAGAGACAAGAGAGGAGAGATCGAGAGAGAGAGAGGAGGGAGAGAGAGGAGGAGGGAAGAGAGAGATTAATAAAGGAGAGAGAGAGAGGGATGTTGAGGAGGAGAGAGACGAAGGAGAGAGAGGGAGAGGAGAGAGGGGAGAGAGGAGATGGGAGAGAGAGAGACGAGAGAGAGATGGAGAGAGAGGAGGAGAGAGAGAGAGAGAGAGGGAGGAGGGAGTCTTAGAGAAGAAAGAGAGAAGAGCGGAGATTCATTGACAACTAGAGAGGAGATTAACTGCGGGAGGGGGAGAGAGGTATTTTATTTTTTTTTAAGGAGAGGAAAACAACATTGTTTGTGTTGTCTCTTTTCAGGGAGGATCTTGTTGACAAGTCGTGCTTTTTTGACATCCTGTGTGGAGTGCAATCATAAGATAGAGAGAGATTAATCCGGACACACAGATTTGAGGAGCATAAACCCTCTTACAAAAATAAATTCATTCATATGCCGTACTACTTTTTTTTTTTTAAGGTAAAACATTTTGTTTTTGTGTTGTCTCTTTTCAGGTCTTTGTTGACAAGTCGTGCTTTTTTTACCTGTGTGGAGTGCAATCATAACGCATAAATCTTTTTTGAAAGGTTCTCGCTCTCTCCCTGACAGCGTATATCAACAGAAAGGTCAGTGGGATACGGGGTCAAGGCAACCTTTTTTTTTCCCTTTCACTTGAAAGAAACCGAAGTAGGCAAGGTAGCTGATTGAAGGGAGACAACACAGATCTGTCTGCAGCTAATGACTTGTCCGGCTGCTCTCGTGTTATGGACGGCACAGTCATACAGACTTCAACATAAGTTAAGAACCACATCGCAGAATGCCTTAGGTGCTTTCAAAATCAAATATCAAATAAAGGTAAGTAATTGCCAAGGTTTCTGAACGCGACAGTCGTCAGGCCTTCTCAGTAAATACTGCCAAGCATGCAACACAGCTGCACTGACTCCCCCTTGAGCGTGCAGAAAAGTGCTCTTGTTTGGCGAAACAAGTTGTTTGTCAGCAATCCGTGCACACTGACTCGAACTGTCTACAGGTGAAAATCCTGATGCATGTGACAGCATGAAGGTATGGGAGTGCGTTGTGCTCACCACAATGGCCATAAAAGCCGTTGAATACCCGTTCTGAAGCACAACACCAACATGCCAGCAAGACGAAAGTTGAGAAATTTCGATCGTGCCCGAGCTATCGCCTGGCTGCAGGACGGAGTAGCCGTCCGAGAGGTGGCCAGAAGCCTGCAAGTGTCACACTCGGTCAACATCCGTCTCAGACAGCGCCATCAAACCACAGGCACCGTCCAGGAACGGCCACGCCCAGGGCATCCTAAGAAAACCACACAACATGAGGACCGGTACCTCTGCAGACAGGCCTTCGGGAGAGAACAACCACCGCCAATGCCTTGAGTCAGCAACTGCATGCTTCCACCAACACAGCAGTAAGCGGGCAGACCACTCGGCGTCGCCTACATGCCGCCGCCTTGCGTTCCAGGCGTCCAGTGAAGAAGCCAATGCTGACTGCTGGTCACAGGGCACGCCGACTTGCATGGTGCCAGGACCATTTGAGGTGGACTTGTGCTCATTGGGGCCATGTCCTGTTCACCGACGAATCGCGCTTCATGGTGAGCTCCAAAGACGGCCGTATCAGGGTGTGGAGGCGCCCACAGGATATAATTTCAATCATTAATAAAACAGAGAGAGAGAGAGAGAGAGAGAGAGAGAGAGAGAGAGAGAGAGAGAGATGATGCTATCCAGGAAACGGCTGCTTTTGGAGGTGGCTCCATTATGGTTGGGGGAGGCATCAGCCAACACTACAGGACTCCTCTCTACCATGTGCAGGGCATGCTCAATGGGCAGCGCTACCTGCAGGAGATCTTACAACCTCTGGTCACAGCGACCCTCCAGCAGATCGGACCCCAAGCTGTCCTCCAGGATGACAACGCCACACCACACCGCTGCAGGGCTGTCAACACTTTCATTCAGGAAGCTGGGATCACCAGGATGGCATGGCCTGCGAACAGTCCAGATATCAATCCAATTGAGAACATCTGGGGAGAACTTGGCCGGCGAGTCCATGCAAACCGCCCACGTCCAGCTAATCGGGAACAGCTGCTGCACATCCTGCGACAGGAGTGGGAAAACATCCCCCAGGCCGTCTTCGCAAACACCAACAACTCCATGAGACAGCGCCGTTTCGATTGTGTTGCTGCGCGGGGTGGACACATCCGTTTTTGAACAGATTAAAGAACATGTTTGTGGATTTCCTTTTCCTAGGGTGGGTCTCTTTACATTGCTTTATCATTGCAAAAACATTACGCAATCCAAACGAAATTGCTCTAATTTGCTTCACAAAGGTTGCAATTAAATATCTGTACACATGAAACATTTTTGGTTTCGCGCGTGTTGCATTTGTCAGACAGATTGCAAGTGGTCCTTAACTTATGTTGAAGTCTGTAGTTTCACGGTGCACTCACATGGACATGTGCGCAACACGCACGCCCACAAATATTTGCAAATACGTTCACAAGTCGCGTTTGGCTATTCTAATGCTGCATCTGTGTCGTCCTTCAGTCTGGGTTAGTTTGGGTTACTGACCAGGGACAAGGTGACACTGCGCGCATTGTGACACGTTACAATACACACAGAAAAGAAACAGAAATGAAAACAAATACACAGTTTTTGAACAACATAAATTCTGCTCCATGTTACACACCAACCAGAGAAATGTGGGCTGTGTTAGGACCAGAGGTCAGAGAAGACATCTTGTCCTGTGTGCACCGCCCACATTTCAGTCCATCTGCTGTAATTAGTAGCGTCCTTTGATTGGGTCATGAACCACCGGTATTCTCATACTGTCGATCTCTCCCTATCCCCTTGCTCCCTCCCCTTCCCCAACATCCTTTCTCATTCTGTGTCTGTCTGAACCCCATCCCCCACACCCTGGCCCCCTCACAGAGACAGAGAGACAGACAGACAGAGAGAGAGAGAGAGAGAGAGAGAGAGAGAGAGAGAGAGAGAGAGAGAGAGAGAGAGAGAGAGAGAACAAAAACGAACGAAAACAAAATACTGTTTACAGAGGGAAAGGATGCTTAGTGGCTTTTTTTTTCATCCAGCCCTCAAACAGGGAAAAGATATATAAATAAATATATGAAAAAAATTTGCATAGAATCGTACATCAACTCATATACACAATGAATACCTAGCAATTTAGAATAATAATTCATTATGTAACTAACCAGAGAAAAAGAGTGTGGCAGCGAGAGAGAGAGAGAGAGAGAGAGAGAGAGAGAGAGAGAGAGAGAGAGAGATTCAGATGAGTTTATTCACAATAGGCTATGGCCCCTTGTGAAGGGGTGTGTGATCATCATATTAGCAATCTATCAAAAACATAAGTGGACACAAATTCATACAGAAAATAAATCCCAACAAGTACCAATAACAATACATAGAAACAGAAACAGAATAGGAACAAAAGCAAAAGAATTACATTCCTAAGACGTTACTAATTCTCTAAACTTAAATGCCTTAGACAGGAATACTGAAAAGTTTCGCACGTCGTGAGACTTTTGTGAGGACATTAGCAAACTGAGTTTGAACAAAGAGGGTTGTCGATAATACTTTGGTATTATATGGCTTTGACGAATGTGTCTAAGTGCTGGACAGCAAAAAACAACATGTACCCTCGTTTTTACTCTGCTTCTTTACCCATTAGCCAAGTTAAAACACTTCTGTTGACAGTTCTGTATCTAAAGCTATGTACCATTAAATCTGAGATTCCAAGCCTGAATCTTGTTGTTACATATTTAAGAGTGGATTCAAATCCAACAAAAGATAGGGCTTCAAAGAAGGCGTATCACAACAATTTCTATACATGTCATATCTACTGCTGGTCTGAATATGTTCATTCCATTTTTGCGAACTACAGTCTAGTAACCCTTGGCGAAATGTACAAATAGAATCATGAACGTTTCCAACCCCCTGATTGTACCAGACGAACCCCCAAACCACATTCAAACAAACAGGTTCGCACTTGACTTACCCAGTTTACTTTTCCTTCGAGATCTAAATATAAAACATATTATATGCTTTACGTGGAATTCCTTGCTGTTCCATTTGTAATAATTTAAACCAACAGCGTACGCATTTCACTGCTGAGCTTATATACTACTGGCAAAAAGTTAAGGGCCACCTGTCATTTTGACGTTAGTGTCTGAGTGTGTAAGTAATAGGCTTGAAACGAAGTCACAATGACCCAAACTTGGTTAGACATATTGAACAGATGTTTCTTAACAGATCACAACACCTAAAAACCCACTGCGGTACAAGGTGGAGCGCAGCTGCATGTGCGGAAACCACGTAAAACCGGTAAAACGGGTACCTGTGGGAGCATATGAGTTTGAAAAAAAGGGCGAAATGCTCGTGGTCAATCATGATGCACGTGCATGGCACCTCGTTCATGAACACAGATCAGACGCCGTTGGCCACAAATCTGTAAACGGAACAGTCGTCTACGCCAGCCCAAAAAGCATGGCACAAAGGCAAAGACTGGACCCTGCCGATCGTGAACGTGCAGGCTGCAGATGTCAATCTCAGTAGAAGGACAGTTTGTAACCGTTTGCACGAGTTGGGGCTGTCATCCCGGAGACCAGCAGTCCGAGTACCACTTACTCCAGCTCACCGCAGAGCACAGGCAGACTGGTGTCGTCATCAAGTTCGCTGGACGAGGCAGCAATGGTCTCGAGTGCTGTTCAGATGAGTCCCCCTTCACCTTGGCATTCAATGACGGCAGGACCCAAGTGTGGCGAAGGCCAGGAAAACGTTTTGCTGACGCCACAGTTCGTGAGGTGGATCGTTACGGGAGGGGGTTCTGTGATGGTCTGGGGTGGCTTCAGTCGTCAAGACAGAACTCCCCTGTACGTCATTCAAGGCATGCTGACAGGGGTGCGGTACCGTGACGAGATTGTGAGGCCCCTGATCCCAGCCCGTCCATCAGGCCATGGGTAACGTTGCTGTTTTCCAAGACGACAACGCCGGTGCCCATGTCGTGGACGATCAGCAGCAGCAAGAGGGATCATCCGGATGCAGTGGCCATCTCGCCAACCCGATCTGGCTCCAATTGAGCACCTCTGGGATGTCCTTGGATGGCGGGTAGCCCACAACCACCCCCCGCCTGTTGACATGGCCCAGCTCACTCCCTTTCTGCAGCAGGAGTGGCAGGCCATACTGCAGGACACTCTTCGGACCCTGGTGGACTCCATGCGTCGACGTTGTGCCGCTTGCCTGGCGGCAAACGGTGGCTGCACTCAGTACTGAATGGTGCAGTTTTCAGTTGTGGCTTATGTGACGATCCTGAGGAAGGGTGATTGGACATTACAGCCCGCTGTCCGCGTTTGATTTGTTGATTTCGTGCAATGGTCCAATTAATTTGTTCTTGAATAAATTTGGAAAATTTTGCGTCCATTCTTCTTAACATTGGCTGTAGTGTTTTGGTCTGGGAGACAGCGTTGGCAATGGCCCTTAACTTTTTGCCAGTAGTATATATAGGATACCTGTTAGTTTCACATATACAAGGCTATTTGGTGTCCTCATCTCTACTCTGATGAATTTCTCTAAAGCGTAACAACACGGTCTCACAATGAATAGTTGCCTGGTTTAATCCACGTAATTCTGCCCTGTATTGAACCATAGGCTGAACTTGCGAGTCAAACAATTTCATGAACAAAACGAAAGTTATTATTAAGGGTATGCAACTTTTCATAATACAAATCAGCGCACTTTTTGCCTGGCTAACAAGATCTTTTACAAGCAAGAGCAAAACTAAGATGGGTGGGAAAAAAATCCCCAAATACTTATATACACAGGTATTATACTACCATCATAAAACCATCTTTCTCTCACACTTAGATAACCACCCTTTCGAAATACTATGACATTACTTTTATTCATGTTAACTTTTAACTGAAGTGAAGCAGATGATCTTTGTAAATTGTTTAAACTGTGTTTGTGGTCCTGTTACAGTCTCAGATAGTAAAATTACATTATCAGCTAACAAAAGAATAAATTATTCAAATGCCTCTACAGACAGTATAGCACCGTGTGTTCCATTCCAATTACTTCAGTTTGCTAGCTCATTAATAAATAGAGAAAATAATATTGGACTGCTTGCATCGCCCTGTCTTAGTCCAGCTGTACATTCAATGAAATCTGTCAATTTCACACCACATTGAGCTCTCCATTTTATTACATCATAAGTACTTCTAATACATTTGTACAATTTTTCTAATACATTTGTACAATTTTTCTTTAATACCATTTTTAAACAAAATTGGCCAAAGAAAGTGTCTCACAGAATCGAAAGCTTTTTAAAAAATCTATAATGCTACATACAATTTTCGATTGTAAGAAAATTGTTTTTGAGCAAGAGCTAACAAGGTAAAAATGTGGTCAATAGTTGAATATCCTTTCTTAAAACCAGCCTGATGCTGGCCTGTGATTTTTCATCCACCCATTCTTGCAATCGCTTGTTAATAATCCCGTTAAATAATTTACTGGTAATATCACTAAGAGAAATTCCTCTATAGATGTGTTATTTAGGTCACCTGTTTTAAAGATAAGCAAAATGATAGACCCAGTCCAACGTCGAGGGAATGTGCCACTATCAAATAACTTGTTTAAATTTTTAAGAAAAATACCTCTTCACATGAGTACTTAAACAATTCGCCTATTATACCATCAGGCCCAGCGGCTTTCTGGTTTTTGTACTGCTTGTTCTTATAGAACAGAGAGTACTTTACAATGGGAATGAAGAAGTGTGTGTGTGTGTGTGTGTGTGTGTGTGTCCCCGTCCGTCCGTCCGTGGTCAAAATATGTTCCACTCACTCCAGACAAAACTACTACGCCGATCTTCCTGAAAATTTGTATGTATGTTCATTACAGGTCACGGATCATGCCCAATGTGTTACTTTACCGTAATAGCCGTTACTAACGGCTATAACAGCCCATAATGGTTTTCCTTCGTTATGGAATATCTCACAAAGTACTTGGCCAATCTCTTTGAAAATTTGTAGGCATGTTCATTATGGGTAACGGATCATGCCCGATATGTTATTTTACCGCTATAGCCGTTACTAACGGTTTTTTCTTTTCATGGAATATCTCAGAAAGTACTCAGGCGATCTTTCTGAATATTTGTAGGTATGCCACTTATGGGTCATGGATCATGCCCGATGTGTTATTTTTACCGTTATAGCCGTTATTAACGGCCATAACGAGCCATAACGTTTTCCTTCTTCATGTAATATCTCATAAAGTACTTCGCCAATCTTTCTGAAAATTTGTAGGCAGATTCATTATGGGTCACTGATGGGTTATTTTCACCGTTATAGCCGTTACTAACGGCCATAACAGCCCATAACGGTTTTTCTTCTTTATAGCATATGTAACCCGCCGATTTGTAAGCAGCGCTGATTTGTAAGCGCTTACAAATCGGCGCACATTGCATGACTTGTAAAACCGCCGGTTTGTAAGCAGCGCCGATTTGTAGAGTGCTTACAAATCGTCGGGCTAGGCCCCCGTCGATTTGTAAGCACTGCTTAGAAATCGGCGGGTGCTTTACGAATCTACGGGTTAAGCCCCCGCCGTTTGTAAAGTGCTTTACAATATGGCGGGCACTTTATATCCTGCTTCTTTGGATTAAAACGATAAACTATTATTACGCTTTCAGTGATTATTCCCGCAAATTTTGATGACTTTCTATTTTGCTCATCAAGATGGCAGGCTGACACACATTGTTTTGAGGAGCACTCCAACGAAGAGAAAAAGACAGTCTGCTAACTTAGTTTACTACCTCCCCCCCCCCCCCCCCCCCCCCCCCCCCCCCCCCGCCGCTCTCTCTCTCTCTCTCTGTCCATTTCTCTCTGTCTGTCTGCCTGTCTCTCTATCTATCAATCTATCTGCAGTCCTATACTGCATGCTGAATTTGTTCCTATAACATCAAGTGTTGCAGAGATGATGTGAACACCAGGAACATCTTCTTTAATATGTTGTGTTTAAAGCCCGCTACTAAGGGAGGTGCAGTGGTGTAACTGGTAAGGCGTTGGACTCTCAATCTAGAGGTCATAGGTTCAATTCCCGCTGGTGCACTTGGGGTAGTGTCCTTGGGAAAGGCACTTCACTCCCTACTTCTTTGGTGGCGCTGCACTGTAACAACGCGCTGAAAGCAGCCAAAATTTCCCCTTGTGTGTGGGACAATAAAGTTATTTCTATCATCACTAAAAGAAACACTACGCTTCGCTTTGCAAAGTTCACGCAGTGAATCTGATTGGTCAAGCTGATCTCTAACCAATAGAATCACTGATATTGAATCTAGGACACACTTCTGACTTGAGAGTTTATTTTTTTTCCCAACCGGTCTGGAATTTGTCCGTTACAACTTGTAAAGTTAAACAAATTATGCTCGTTTCAAGTCCAGTTTATGTATCAAAATGGGCAACTATCCTACTGCGGCCATAAAAGATAAAAAAAAAAAAAAATGATGTGTAATATGATTTAACTTTCCTTTGATGCACACAATTCCAAGGAGGGGGAAGTGTATGATTTTGGTTGTTGTTGTTTCATATTCATCTGTCCACCACTTAATTTTGATTAAACATGCAAACGGCTGTTGTTTCTTTCTTTGGTTTTATTTTTTTTTTTTATTTATCTTTTTTTTTTTATTACAAATAACATTTTCAGCATCCACGAAATAATTTACCTGCATTTTTTTTTTAATTGATTCTGTCTGGCAATCATATCTATTCTTTTGCTGAAATATTCTGGTGAAAGTATGAAAACTGCACACTAGTTTAACTTTTCCCTATTCTCTTGCACTATTTTCTTCACTCAATATAAGCCGAGTTACGATTTCGTTTTCATTGTGTGTGGAAAATTTGTGTTTATATTATCGACTGTAAAATGTGCTTAAAATTGCGTTTAAAAATAATTCTAGTTCACTTTGTCAACGTTTACAGAAATGAACAAATATGAATAAAAAAAAAAAACATGTCAACAATATCCTCTGCTTTCGACTTCGAAATTTGATTGTGTGAGCGAGTCAGGGCAAAAGAAATAACTGATTACTACCCCCCCCCCAAAAAAAAAACACACACACACACACACACACACACACACACACACACATGCGCAGGCTTACATACACAAGCCGATATATACTAGTCACATAAAGTTAAGCACAGGCCTTTGCACACAGGGGGTTGATTCATCCCTTCAAAAAACATTTTTTTTTTTTGTTATGCGGCAACCAATGATGGAATCTCACACAGCAGTGTGTAATCCAGCCTGTGTCAACTGGTAGTGCGCACGGGGGTCTTGGTGACCTCGTTACCGCGCGGGATAAAAAGTGCAAAGTTGCGTTAACTGTGCCTGTTTTGCATCAAGCTTGCTGGCGACACAAGATGTGTAAAATGAAAAAATCTTTTTTCCCGTGCAAGAGCAGTCTCTCAAGTGAGTTTTATGCCCTTCTTTTGGCTGTTTAAGCGCGGGGTTGGTTACTGTCAGCCCTTTTCTCACCATGCCACCACGAAGAAAAACTTAGCACCTTTGACAAAACCAGGGCGATTGCGTGTGGATACAAGATGGCATTGCAAAGGCTGAAGTGGCGCGACGACTTGGTGTGCATCATTCAGTTATTGTTAGACTGAATCAGCGTTTTAGGGCGACCAACAGCGTTGAAGAGAGAGGCCACGGTCAGGTCGGCCTAGGCAGACTACTCCCAGAGAAGATCGTTTCATCGAGAGAGGCAGGCCCTATTGCAGCGGGATACCACTTCCACCAGCATCCAAAGGCAGCTTCGTATGGCAAATAACACCACCCTCAGCCGTCAAGCCATACGAAACCGTCTTCACCACTTCGGCCTCAGATCACGTCGCGCCCAGCTGTTCGACCACGACTGCTAGCAGCCATAGGCTGGCTCGCCGAGCTTTCTGCCATCGTCATGTGAGATGGAACCAACAACAGTGGTCCCAGGTCCTCTTTTCAGATGAGTCGCGGTTTAGTCTTGAACACAATGACGGCCGAACTAGAGTTTGGAGGCGTGTTGGTGAACGTTACATTGATGCAGCTGTTCGCCAGACCAGGGCCTTTGGGGGAGGATCTGTTATGGTATGGGGTATGGGGTGCCTTCAGCCTCCACCACAAGACACCACTCTACCATATTGATGGAAACCTCACAGGCATCCGCTATCGGGATGAAATCCTGGCGCCTTCTGTTCCGACCATGCAACGGATAGGACCCATGGCAGTCTTCCAAGACGACAATGCTCGGCCACATAGGGCCCGGGTGGCCGAAAACTTCATTGTGCAGGCCGGCATCAACAGGATGATCTTCCCGGCGTATAGTCCCGACCTCAATCCCATCGAGCATATGTGGGATGAGTTGGGGAGACGTGTGAAGGAGAACCATCCACCTCCCAGAGACCGCCAGGATCTCTTCCAAATGCTGCAACTGGAATGGCAGAGAATCCCTCAGAGGGTCATCAGAACACTGGTCAACTCGATGAGGAGTCGCTGCGTGGAATGTCTCGCCAATGGCGGTGGCCACACCCACTATTGAAATGATTTTGTGAACTGAACAGATTTTGCGAACTTTGATTTCGACCCATCCTCTCTTTTTATTGTCTGTAAATCAACAACCGTTTCATTCGATCCCAATGAAATTCAATGTACGTTGGAACAAGATAATGAATTAAAATTTCAAAATCGTGGCTTTTATATTTTGGAAATTATGCGGGTACATGTAAACTGTGCTTAACTTTATGTGACTAGTATACATACACATATACTCACACACGCACATGAACAGACACACACATACACAAACACCGCATTTCAGTCCGCCGTTTTGATGAAATAGAAACTCATCAAAATGCAGGAATAATCATTGAAATCGTAATAATAGTTTATCGTTTTAAATGTTGCTGCATTGGGAGTTTGAAGAGATTTGTGACTGGGAAGAAACTCTATGGTTTTATCATTATCTAGCGCTTCTGTCTGATCCGTACTTTTAAGTGACTGTGATCTAAAGCCCCTGTCAAGCAGGCTGCCTTATGAAGTGGTTAGTGTCACCTCAGTATGTCGGCTGGTGTTGGTTTTCACAAATCCATTTCACGCACTGAGGCTCAGTGCTTGTAGCCTTTGTGTTTGTGCTTGTTTGCTCTCTCGTCGTGACAGCTCATTTATCGCTGAGCAGACAGAGAGGGTTTTCAAGCCTAAAAAATCCCACACCACGTATGTTTCGAACTCACGACCGTCAGGTCCGCTGGCAAAACGGGCTCCCTCCCCTCTTCTCTCTCTCTCTCTCTCTCTCTCTCTCTCTCACATACATACATGTGCACGAGCGCCGGCGCTCCTACGAGCATAAACTCTTGTAATACACAGTCGGACAATATGAGATGACACCATATCACCATCAGAAGCACGGCAGTGCACGTCGATCTATTGTAGTGGAGCTGTACTAAGAAGTTTTGTTTACAAAATCTTCATGCTTATCAGAAATGTGCTAATTAATCCTCAGACATTTTGACACTCATTGTGACTCTGTGACCCAGTTAGCAACGGATTTGCCGTCCATGTTTGAATGGACAAAAAGAACTGCAGGCCGAGCAGGATACCCACTCCCACTTCTTCACTGACCATGTGCCTTGTAGGAAAGGCTGGAGAAGGAGACTGGACAGAAAATGGAGAGCATTTGGATTTTTGACAGGGAGAAAGCTGGACAAGATGAAAGATTTGGAGAAAAGAAGGGAAAAAAGTTGATTAATTCGAACTGAAATAAAAGCTAAAACTGGCGGAGAAGAACAAGAAGACGCACAAGCTGCCAGATCTTTAATCAAGAAGTTAGTTGTGTTTGAGCATGACAATGTGGTTTGTCAGGCTTGGTAGAAAAGCGGGAAACGCGTCGGTAATGCTGTGAGGATCATGACTTCAAATCAGGCTTAGAAAAAAAAAAGTGCGTCACTCAAAATGACAGGAAGGTTTACATTAATCATGATTTTCCTCAAAAGCAGCGTGAGATCAACAAAGTTTTGAAAGCTGAGAAAACCGAGCAGAATTGAGAACGTGAACAAAAAACTTGGCAATACGTGATGAAAAAATTGTGATTTCAATTTGAAAACAACTCATGATTTAAGATTTTACCAACCCGGGAACGGACTCTGACAAACACTGATTCAATTATCAGAATGTAAATGGCATAAATAAACATCAATAGCAAGCTGAATTTACTGTATTCACGTTTATCATTATGTAGTAATAACGTCGGGACCAGGGGTGAGAGTGGGACGGAGGGACACAGTCCATCTCAATGATTTTTTTTTTTTTTTTTTGCGGGGGGGGGGGGGGGGGGGGGGGGGACGATCTTCTGCTCCCCTGTCCGCTCCCTCCCTTTCCGATAATATTTGAGCGAAAGACTCGCTGAATAGTAAGGGAATGGCTTGTAGAATGAAAACTGGAGGACGAACTTTAAACTGTATACTCTCTCTCTCTCTCTCTCTCTCTCTCTATTACAAATGCACGACGTAGGCTATATCATTTGTCAGAACAAATTGATGACGTCAGAGATGACGCAGTATTACATACTGAAAAAAGTCAGATATTTTGAATATTTCAAGCATAAGGCAAGTTTGAAAAAAAGCATACAAATAATTCATGTGCTCAAAAATAAGAGAGTGCCAAGGCTGTCGGATCATATCATCATCATCATCATCATCATCATCATCATCATCATTCATCATCTCTCTCTCTCTCTCTCTCTCACACACACACACACACACACACACACACACACACACACACACACACACACACACCTCTCTCTCTCTCTCTCTCTCTCTCTCTCTCTATATATATATATATATATATATATATATATATATATATATATATACTGCTAAAATAGTATGGTAAAAGGAAGTTTGAAAATCTTTTTTTAAGATTTTAAAACTTCCTTTTACCATACTATTTTAGCAGATGTTGCTCCCCAAGGGGTTGAGAGCACTTTAAAATTTTTATTAGGCGTTTTAGTAATATTATATATATATATATATATATATATATATATATATATATATATATATATATATATATGAAAGTGTTTTGTACTTGAAATGCACATGTTTTTCTGTTCAGTAAGTATGTGTGTGTGTGTGTGTGAGTGAGTGAGTGAGTGTGTGTGTGTGTGTGTGTGTGTGTGTGTGTGTGTGTGTGAGTGTGTGTGTGTGTGTGTGTGTGTGTGTGTGTGTGTGTGTGTGTGTGTGTTTCCTGCTGCTACTCCTGCCCTCTTGTCACTATGTCGTTATGCTTGTATTCTTATGCGATTGACTCTCTCTCTCTCTCTCTCTCTCTCTCTCTCTCTCTCTTGATACACTTGTAAAGCGGTTTGCTCTCTTTTGTGCAAAGCATTAATGATTCGAAAATTTCTTACAGATTAGGTTCTTTTTTTATCATTAAATGCTTGAATTTCATTTAACATGGTTACATATATTTGTTTAAGTGTATAACAATAAGCAGTGTAATCGTTGATGCATCGCAGGCTTAAAAACTTGTAACAATGTGAACGTTGTGAACTTGTTTTTTTTTGTTTTACTTGTCGCATTGATATTAGAATATTATCTCAATTATTGTATCCCCTTCTGAGGGGCTATGGCCTAACAGAATAAAGATCTGAATCTGAATCTGAATCTCTCTCTCTCTCTCTCTCACTCTCTCTATATATATATATATATATAGATAGAGCAGGCGATGCATATAGATCTGCCTTCGAGAGGGATTGCTATAGTTTCCTCATGCGGCTAGTGAAGGGTTTTCATATTTATGATATATATTTTCCCATTTACTTCATTAAAAAAAAAAAAAAAATTTCCCTCTCAATTTCAAATCTTTGCCAAGTCATTACTATAATGATGGAAGAATATATATATATATATATATGTATATATATATATATATATATATATATAGAGAGAGAGAGAGAGAGAGAGAGACACACACACACACACACACACACACACACACACACACACACACAATCCGCCGTGTCTCCCTGATGAGTCCGATCCAGCGGACGAAAGGCCTCGGAGCAGGCGATGCATATAGATCTGCCTTCGAGAGGGATTGCTATAGTTTCCTCATGCGGCTAGTGAAGGGTTTTATATATTATGATATATATTTTTCCATTTACTTCATTTAAAAAAAAAAAAAAAAATTCCCTCTCAATTTCAAATCTTTGCCAAGTCATTACTATAATGATGGAAGAATTGTTAACCTGCACTTGTTTCTTACTTACTTACTTACTTACGCCTACAACCCTTCTGCCGCCAACAAGGGTCCTCCAGGCATCACGGTCCAGGGCAATTCTCTCCAGCTGGTTCCAGGTTTTCCCCAACGCTGTCATATCCGCATGCAGGTCTCGGCGCCAGGAGTTCCTTGGGCGGCCTCTCTTTCTTTTTCCCTGCGGGTTCCAGGACAATGCCTGCCTGGTGGTGTTGTCGGCAGGCTTTCTTAGGGTGTGGCCTATCCACCTCCATCTCCTTTGGAGAATATCTGCATCGGCTGGCTTTCTGATTTGTCTGTTGCCACAGGTCCTCATTGCTGATCCTGTCTGGCCAGTGGATCCTCAGTATGCGCCTCAGACAGGAATTGATGAAAGTCTGGATCTTGTTGGTGATGGTAACTGTGGTTCGCCATGTCTCAGCTCCATAAAAGTACTGATTTGACGTTGCTATTGAATATCCTTATCTTGGTTTTCTTGGAGATGACATTTGATTTCCAGATATTCTTCAGCTGGAGAAAGGCTGCTCTCTCGCTTTTCCGATTCTGTTTCTGACATCAGCATCTGTACCACCTTGTATGTCGACGACGACGCTACCAAGGTAAGTGAATTTGTCCCCTCCTCCAGCGCGTTGCCTTCTAGCATGATGGGGTCTTGGTTTGTGGCATTGGCTTTCATGACTTTACTCTTTCCTTTGTGGATGTTCAGTCCAATGCTGGATGACGTTTCTGCCACTGTTGCGGTCTTATTTTGCATCTGTGGCTGGGTGTGTGAAAGAAGGGCCAAATCATCGGCAAAGTCTAGGTCGTCCAGCTGCTTCCACAGAGTCCACTGGATGCCATTGCGCTTGCCTGCAGTTGACGTCTTCATAACCCAGTCTATAGCGAGAAGGAACAGGAATGGTGAGAGAAGGCACCCTTGTCTCACTCCTGTTTTCACTTCAAAAGCATCTGTAAGTTGACCTCCATGTACCACTCTGTAGGTCATCCCCTCATAAGAATTTCGGATGATGTTGATGAACTTCTGTGGTACACTATAATGTTGCAGCAGCTTCCAGATAGATGCTCTCTGTCGACACTGTCGAAAGCCTTCTCGTAATCGATGAAAGTGATATACAGTGGTGAGTTCCACTCTGACGACTGCTCCAGGATGATGCGGAGTGTGGCAATCTGGTCGGTGCAGGATCTGTCCTTGCGGAAGCCCGCTTGCTGATCTCTGAGATGTGCGTCTACCTGGTTCTTCATCCTTTCCAATAGGATTCTGTTGAATACCTTTCTGGGACTGACAGCAATGTGATGCCTCTGTAGTTGGTGCATGAGCTGAGGTCACCTTTCTTCGGCAGTTTGATCAGGTAACCTTCTTTCCATTCTGTTGGGACCTGTTCTTCCTCCCAAATCCTTGCAAAAAGAGGGTGTAATATCTCTACTGTGGTTTCTGTATCCATCTTCAAAACCTCTGCAGGTATATTGTCTGGGCCTGCAGCCTTTCCGTTCCTTAGCTTTTTTATCGCCTCTCTGATCTCTCTCTGGTAGGTGCACCGCAGTTGATAGGAAGATCATTCTCAGCTGGCTGGATGTTTGGTGGATATATTCTGGCGCTGGCCTGTTTAGTAGTTCTTCAAAGTGCTCTTTCCATCTCTGTTTCTGTCCATCCTCACCTTGTATGCCTTTCCCTCCTTGTCTTTCACGGGCCTCTCTGGCTTGCTGAACTTCCCTGACAATTTCTTCGTGGTGTCATACAAGTTCTTCATGTTGCCAAGTCTCGCTGCCTCTTCTGCCTCCACTGCCAGATTCTCAATGTACTTCCTCTTGTCTGCCTTCACACTTTTCTTTACTTCTTCGTTAACTCCTGTATACTGTTGCTGAGCTCTGGTTTTCCCTGTTCTTGTCCGGCTGTTGTTGACTGCCGCCTTCTTCTGCTTTCTCTCTTCTATTTTCTTTAAAGATTCTGCCGAGATCCACTCCTTTTGATTTTGTTTTTTATGGCCTAGTACAACTTTACAGGTGTAACCCAGGCCTCTTTCATTGCTCCCCATCTCTCATCAATTGTCACTTCTTCCTCAAGCAGCTCTTGCAGATCTCTGATAGCGTTTTGAGAGTTCAGTTTTGAATTCCTCTTTCTTTGTTGGGTCTTTTAGAAGGACTGTGTTGAATCTCTGACGATGGGTGATTTCCCCCGTCCAAATTTTTTCTTCAGTTTCAGTTTAAAGCGCCCTGTGAGCAGATGGTGATCTGAAGCGACATCTGCTCCTCTACGGACGCGGACATCCAAGAGTGATCTTCTAAACTTCTTGTAGATGCATATGTGGTCAATTTGATTTTCAGTTGTGATCGGGAGAAACCAGGTGGCTTTGTGGATTCTCTTGTGTGCGGGAAGATGCTTCCTCCTATGACGAGCTCACTTGTGGCGCACAGGTCTGCAAACCTCTCTCCATTGTCATTCATGTCTCCCAGCCCATGCCGCCCCATGATCTTCTCATAGCCTGTGTTGTCGCTGCCAATCTTGGCGTTGAAGTCTCCCATGACAACAGTGATGTCTCTTCCAGGGAAACTCTGGAGAACTGTTTGGAGTCTATTGTAGAAGTCATCCTTGTCATCCTCCTCACTGTCATTCGTCGGAGCGTAGCATTGTACAATGTTTAGGTTGAGGCGGCGTTTTTTTAGTTCTGAAGGACGCTGTGATGATCCGGGGACCATGAGCCTGCCATCCAGTCAGCGCTCTCTGTGCAGTCTTGGACAGCATCAGGGCGACTCCGTGGGTGTGCGGCGCATTGTCCTCTCTCGTGGCCCGAAAACAGCAGCAGCAGCTCCTGTGGTCAGTCTCCTCTGTCCTGCTCCTATCCATCTTGTTTCGCGATGCCCAAGACGCTCAGTTTATTGTTCCTCATCTCTGTGGCCACTTGAGCAGTCTTGCCTGTTTCGAACATGGTCCGTACATTCCATGTCCCGATGGTGATGGTGGTCCTGGTACTAAGGATGGAAGTCGGCTGAGTAGCTTCCAGGTTCTGGCTTTCACTACTCCGCGTCATAGATCCTTCCGCTGAAGGTGCATCCTCTCCCAGGGCCGCAATGTTCTGTGATTTCCTTGTTGGCGTTTCTGTAGCTAGTTTGTTTTCACAGACGCCCAACCCTCCCTCTTCTCAGCCGGGCTTGGGACCGTCCATGGCGAGGTTGCACTTGTTTTCTCCCACTACTTAATTGTTCAGCATATATATATATATATATATATATATATATATATATATATATATATATATATTTCAGGAAGAAAAAAATGCTTTCCATCTCATGTTTCGTACGAATTTTTCAGTTTGTTCTATTAATCTTTTTAAGTAGAACTGCGGGTTCGAAAATGGTATATTTTTGTCGATTGTCTAAAATTAATTTCCTCCATTTTGAAATTCACCAGGCCACAGTGCTCAACTTGAGGAGCTATTATTAAAACTGGGCAAAATAAGTAAGAAAATCTTAGAAAAAGCCATAAAAAAACATAAAATCAAACACTGAATACACCTCTGGAAGAACACATATGAAGTTATCCAATGGTTCAAAAACCTTAACAAACAGAAGAACACAGTATTCATCACATTCGACATAGTAGACTTCTACCCATCCATAGACGAAGAGCTACTCACTAAAGCTCTGAAATTTGCTAATAAACACACAGACATAACAGGGTCAGAAATGGAAATCATTTTCCACACCAAGAAAACTTTACTCTACAGCAGAAATGATACATGGATCAAGAAAACGAATAAAAAACTCAACATTTGATGTGACCATGGGATCGTATGACGGTGCCGAAAATGCGAACTAGTCGGACTGTTTATACTATCCAACATCCAAAAGCAACTCGGAAAACAAGTCGAACTGTACAGAGACGACGGCCTCGCCGCGCTAAACAACAATCCAAGAACCATTGAAAACAAGAAAAAAGAACTATGCAAAATTTTCCAAAACCATAACTTAAAAATCACCATCGAAGCAAACAAAAAGGTAGTGAACTACTTAGACATAACACTTGACCTCAACAACCACATATATAAACCATACAAGAAACCTAATGACACACCCATTTATGTAAAAACAATAGCAACCACCCACCATCTATACTAAAAACCATACCCAATGGCATAAACAAGAGATTATCTAATCTGTCACATAATGAAAGAGTATTCAACAATGCAGCAGCAGAATACCAAGAGGCATTGCAAAAAAGTGGTTACAGCTACAAACTACAATACAACCCAGATAACAACATGAACAAAAAAAAAAAAAAGCAGGAAAAGGAAAAATCACATGGTACAACCCTCCATATGATGGACGAGTAAAAAAACAAAACGTAGGAAAAGAATTTTTCAAAATTTTGACAGCATCCTTCCCAAAAGAACACAAATTGTCCAAAATATTCAACAAGAACACCATCAAACTATCATATTCATGCATGCCTAACCTTAAAAATATAATTGATTCATCCAACAAAATGAAAAGCAACACAGCAAAGAAGGGTGAAGAAAGGAAATCCTGCAATTGTGCTAAAAAAAAGAACAGTGTCCCTTAAGCAACAAATGCCTCTATAACAACATTGTATACCACAGCCACTGTGACATCAGAAAATGAAAAAGAAACATACATAGGGATCACTGAAAATCACTTCAAAACCAGATACGCAAACCATAAACAGTCATTCAACAAAGAAAAAAATACAAAAACCAAACAGAACTGAGCAAATATATTTGGAGACTTAAAGACAAAAAAATAAACTATAAACATATCCTGGAAAATCATAAAAAGGGCATCACCATACAACAACATTTCAAAAAGATGCAACCTATGTTCAACAGAAAAAATGGTTAATACTATGCAAACCATACTTAGCAACCCTAAATACTAAAGTAGAAATAGTAAACAACTGCAGGCACAAATGGAAATCGTTGTCAGCAAACGCACCCTGAACTGTAAACAAACCCCAAAAAAACGAACAATACGTGCAGCCAATCCGCACGTGCAAACAGTGACATCAGGCCATATAACACCGGCAGTAGGCGCCTCATTTTATCATACTATTTTTAACAGATGTTGCTCCCAAGGAGTTGAGCACCTTAAGATTTTTATTAGGCGTTTTAGCAGTATTTTTAATTATATATATATATATATATATATATTCAACAAGCGAGAGAGACAGCGAAAGGGAGGGAGGGAGGAGAGAGAGGGAAAGAGAGGTGAGAGTGGGGGTGAGGGAAAGAGCATGTTTAGAACAATCTGACAAACAAAAAAAAACCAAAGAGGTGCATGACAATCGATTTTGAAACACCAGGGGAAAAGAAAGCACAAATGGAGAAAATACAAGCATAATGATAGCCCAGTCACCACGGATAGGGGGTGGGGAGTGGGGGGCTGTATGTTATATAGATAACAAATCAAGTCATTGCAGCAGAACCGTGAGAGAGAGAGAGAGAGAGAGAGAGAGGAGAGAGAGAGAGAGAGAGAGAGAGAGAGAGAGAGAGATTCAGATTCAGATCTTTATTCTGTTAGGCCATAGCCCCTCAGAAGGGGATACAATAATTGAGATAATATTCTAATATCAATGCGACAAGTAAAACAAACAAAAACAAGTTCACAACGTTCACATTGTTACAAGTTTTAAGCCTGCGATGCATCAACGATTACACTGCTTATTGTTATACACTTAAACAAATATATGTAACCATGTTAAATGAAATTCAAGCATTTAATGATAAAAAAGAACCTAATCTGTAAGAAATTTTCGAATCATTAATGCTTTGCACAAACCGCTTTACAAGTGTTTCAAGAGAGAGAGAGAGAGAGAGAGAGAGAGAGAGAGAGAGAGTCAATCGCATAAGAATACAAGCATAACGACAATGACAAGAGGGCAGGAGGTAGCAGGAAACACACACACACACACACACACACACACACACACACACACACACACACACACACACACACACACTCACATAACACATACTTACTGAACAGAAAAACACATGTGCATTTCAAGTACAAAACACTTTCCTAATAGTCAGGTTCATACATAAGAAGGGCGGTGGTAGTGGGTGGTAGATTTATTGCGGAGCATGCAAGCTTTGGCTCATGAAATGGTTGATATAATGGTGTTTGAAGGTTTATAAGCATTGGTGTTGTTTGGTTGACTCAGGGAGCGAGTTCCATTGACAGGAGCCTGAATATGAAATAATAAGTCAGTTCTCGGAACAGGGACATGAAGTTTGGGTAGAGTCCTTGATGAATTAATTGAGAATCTGTGATCTATGTTGAGGATGCCCTCCCAGACACAATCCTGTGTATTATGATCCCTTTGTTATATCTAATCTCAGACTAAGGGGAGAATTTGAATCTTTTTATACTCTGAGTCCAGGGGACTACTGCTTTTTAGGAGGACTAATTGAGAGTGCTCGCTTGTGTAGGCTTAGCAATGGTTTGAGGATGATATCACTAACAGTCCCATAGAGTAGACCCATGATTGAATATCAGACTTGAAAAAGAGCTTGCGTGAGTGCAGGTCGAGGAAGCGTTTGGTTCTGGAGAGTTTATAGAATTTCTGTGAAACTTTTTTGCGTGGTTGTGATAAGCATGGATCTAATTTTTTGAGGGTGAAACGACATGTGATTGAGTTCAATCCATTTTACGAGATCATTTGCACTTTCTAGTAAAGTTTGTGCAAGAACAGTACCATCCGAAAGCTTACGTGTATATGTATCATCAGCAAAGAGTTCACAGGTGGATGTGATATGGAGAGGTAGATCATTGATGTAAATTGTGAACAGTAAGGGACCGAGGATAGAGCCTTGTGCGACGCCATAGGAAAGTGTTTGAAATGAATAGACAGGTACATTAATTTTTACATACCATTGCCAATTTGTGAGATATGAGTGAAAAAGCGTAAGAGTATTTGTGGATAAGCTGTACAATTTTAATTTTCTAAGAAGAAGGATATGGTCTATCACACACACACACACACACACACACACACACACACACACACACACACACACACACACACACAGAGAGAGAGAGAGAGAGAAGAGAGAGAGAGAGAGAGATAAGGTTGGGGAGAGGCGGGGGAAGGGGGGGGTGGGGGTGCAACCGCGCTAACCCGCCACCAACTACTCAATGAGACAGTGTTTTCTGTTGTACTCCCACTTCTTATAGTGTTTTCTTTTTGTACTCCCACTTCTTATAGAACAGGGAGTACTTTAGAATGGGAACGAAGAAATGCTGTCTGTCTGTCTGTGTGTCCATGTGTCCGTGGTCAAAATGTGTTCCACTCGCTCCAGACAAAACTACAGGGCTGATCTTCCTGAAAATATGTAGGTATGTTCATTATGGGCCACGGATGATGCCCGGTGTTTTAGTTTACCGCTATAGCCTTTACTAACGGCTGTAACGGCCTGTAACGGTTTTTCTTCTTTATCGAATATCTAAGAAAGTACTCGGCCGATCTTTGTAAAAATTAACAGGTATGTTCATTATGGGTCACTATGGGTCACGGATGATGCCCGATGTCTTAGTTTACCTGGTTATAGCCGTTACTAAAGGCTGTAACGGCCTGCAACAGGATCTTTGTGAACATTTACAGGTATGTTCATTTATGCGTCCCGGATGATGTCTGATGTTTTTTTAGTTTGCCCCGATGTAGCGTTACTAACGGCTGTAACGGCCTGTAACGGGTTTTCATCATCTTTATGGAATATCTCAGAAAGTGCGTGGCCAATCTTTCTGGAAATTTGTAGGTATATTCATTATGGATCACAAATAATAAGCGATGTTTTAGTTTACCGTTATAGCTGTTACTAACGGCTGTAACGGCTTGTAAAAGTTTTTCTTCTTTATGGAATATCTCAGAAAGTACTTGGCCGATCTTTGTGAAGATTAGCATGTATGTTCATTATCGGTCACGGATGATTCCCGATGTTTTAGTTTACCCCGTTATATTCGTTACTAAGGGCTGTAACGACCTGTAACGGTTTTACTTCTTCATGGAATATCTCGGAAAGTACTTGACCGATCTTTGTGAAAATTAGCAGGTATGGTCATCATGGGTCACGGATGATGCCCAATGATTTGGTTTAACGTTATAGCCGTTACTAATGGCTGTAACGGCCTGTAACGGCTTTTCTTCTTTATGGAATATCTCAGAAAGTACCTAGCCGATCTTTGTGAAAATTAGCAGGTATGTTCACTATGGCTTACGGATGATGCCCGATGTTATATCAGCTCATAATGGTTTTTCTTCTTTATCGAATATCTCAGAAACTACTTGGACGAACTTTCTGAAAATTTGTAGGTATGTCCATTTTGGGCGACGGATGATGCCCGACGTTTTAGTTTACCGTTGTAGCTGTTACTGACGGCTGTAACGGCCCATAATAGTTTTTCTTTTTTATGGAATGTCTCAGAAAGTACGTGGCCGATCTGTCTGAAAATTTGTAGGTATGTTCATTATGGGTCACGGATGATGCCCGACGTTTGATTTACCGTTATGGCCTTTACTAACGGCTATAACGAACCATAACGGTTTTTGGTTTTTATGGAATATCTCAGAAAGTTCTTGGCCGATCTTTCTGAAAATTTGTAGGTATGTTCATTATGGGTCACAGAAATGTTCGATGTTTAAGTTTACCGTTATAGCCGTTACTAACGGCCCATAATGGTTTTCTTCTTGATGGAAAAACTCCGAAAGTTCTTGGCCGATCTTTCTGTAAATTTGTAAGTATAATTAGGTCACAGATGATGCCGATGTTTACCAGAATAGCCTTTACTAACGGTTACACCAGCCCAAGACGGTTTTTACTCTTTATGGAATATATCACGCGTATTCAGGATAAACTGGGAGTACGTTTATATGCTTTGCATCTTGTTTATTTCCGGAAAGGACTTCCAGATTTTCGTTTGTCACTAGGAAGAGGTGGCGAAGGGGGTGGAGGTGGTGGCGAAGGGGGTAGGTGGAATGGGGTTAGATGGGGATGGTGCGGGTCCGAACCCCTTACAAAAAAAAAATAAATAAAATAAATAAATAAATAATAAGGTGAAGGCGGTTCCCGAACTCTTCGTTTCGGATCTTGGAGTTTGCTTCTAGTTTTTGAGATGAAACCGGCAGGTTAGCAGACCACGTGATCAAATCTAAACATGGCGCTCTGCTGTGCAAGTGCGTGGGTTTGCGATATTTGCTTGATTGATAATGTTATCTTGATGAATTATGCATATCCCATGTATACAATTGATTGTTTAATTGACTGATTGATTTAGTGCCGTTGTGTGCTCTTGATTGCTTTTCTGTGTGTCCATGATAATAACTGAAAAGGATGCTTGTGATACTTCGCAATTGTTGCTTTGCCGGTCTTGAGAGTCGGATGGTTCACACTCATCACAGTTCTAAATGAAAATGACAACTTGACGCATGTAGACCTTTTTACTAATTGCAAGAGAAAGAAGTGCAAACAGTTTATCACATGAACATCGACAACACACTTGTCAGATGAAAATATTATCTTTCTTTTTCCTGGCAGAAATACTCGTCCCATCTGATCCAGTTAGTGGGCAGAGAGTAAGTAAATCCGGAGCAAATGTGATTTACTCATGAATTTCATGCAACTTGCAGTCTAGCGATTTCATACCGACATAGAAAAAAGTAAAGAAAAGGAATTTGAAAGTCAGGCAGCCGGTCGTGGAAACCCTCTATTCTGTGGCAAAATAATCAACGTGTTGATTGTGGCCACACAACAGAAGAAGAAGATACATGTACTGACAGTGCCACTAATGATCGTGTCACAAGTAATATCTATTTAGTATACGAAAGGGTTTGAAGAACTGTTACTTTCAAAATAATTAAATTATTAATTGAGCTTCTTTCCGTCAGTAGATCATGCCCTCAGTGTTTCAGGGAGGAATGTGGATATTATATGTCAGATTACCTAGGTATAGTTGTTTGGATCAGAATCAGGATTTAGGGCGTTGTATGAAACAACTTAGCCTATTCAGGCTTTTTATGCCCCTTCTGTTTTTGGTGTCTGTTGGTCCAGTGGTTGACTAGCACAGTCATATTTAACCATCAAAGTCATATTTTATTTTAGTTATTGATTCATGTTGTTTATCTATATTCTATGAGTTCTTCAATGTGTGTGTGTGTGTGTGTGTGTGTGTGTGTGTGTATATATATATATATATATATATATATATATATATATATATATATATATATATATATATATATATACACACATATATATATGTATACACAAGGTGCACATTTGATGTTAGTTGTTAATTTGTTCCAACAATTGGTTTACTCTCCTAGCAAATGTGAATGTTCTCAAATTAGTTCTGAAATATTGTTTGAATAGCTTTATCTTCACTGTTTCTTGTAACGTTGATTCAAAGCCTGCCAATCTTGCGCTGAAGAGTGAAGAGATCTAAGCTAACTTAAGTAACAAGTTCATTCCTTTTCGTTGTCCTGTTTGTGTCTTGCCTGAAAAAGACCTAAGAGGTCGAAACGCGTCATATTTTGTCTTGTGACTTCCACGTTTCTCTTGGTGGTTCACTAACATTTATTTAAGATTTGTTTACATTTCCACCTGCAGTTGTCTCACTTTGCAACCAGTTCTCTTTTGTTCATAGTCGCAGATCTGAGGGATTCACCTAATCTGTATGCCATGACACACACAGTGAATGTAAAGATAAATAATAATATAGTCCAAGGGCCACACCACCAAAAAGGCCTAGAAAATGAAAGTGTCGGCTAGGTCCCCGCATTGAAATTTTTTGATTGACTTGGAAAGAGGGTCAGTAATGTATTACTTTTTGACATACTAGAACTTTGAACTCAATCTAATTTGTGAGAAATTTGTATTTAAAAGTGATACTTCAGTCAAAAAGACAAGTATTTCTTAAACAAGCAAAATCTGAAAAATAGTCATATGACATACTCCAAACCAACTTTCAGACACCACCTCAGGTAATAAAATAATGTAAATCCTAAGGTATTGGGTTCATAACAGGCACACAAAAAAGGCAAAAAAAAACACATTAAAAAATAGTTATCAATTTACCTGATTCTGAGAATGAATTATGTCCCGTAACTGAACTGATGCTATCCTTATGTGCACATATATATATATATATATATATATTTCCATTGTAATCAGCCCACATTCTATACACTTCAAGTCAAGCAGCACACAAATATTCACATAATTATGTTCACATTTCTACTTTTGTTGTCACTTTAGATGACTGTCCACTGGTGAAAGTATGAATTTTGGCATATATTGCTTGATCACAAACAATACTGACTGTTGTCTGGTCTAAATGTTCAGCAAAGTCCATGCTTCTGCAGAGGATAGTGTTGATTGTTGACATGTTTGTAGCACTGCCATCAATGACTGGAAGGTATATCACAGAAGCACAGGCTGGCACTTCCTTCTGAACAGCTGCATTAAACCCAGTCCAGGGTGGCAAAGAAGGCTTTCAAGTGACTGGGCGCATAGCTTGTCTTGAGCATAAAATACATCTCTTGTTTTACAATGGTCACTTTGAAATTTTGTTGTGCAGTATCAGTAGAACCTAGTTCTGCAAACTGAGGATCTGTCCTTCTTTTTAGAGAAATACACAATGTTACTTGTTAGTCTCAGCACACTCCCGTTTTCTTTTCCTGGAATTGCTGACATTAGAATTGTGGGTAGTGGCATTTTCCACAAATGTGACTGGCAAAGGATGTTGTCCACACTGAATTGCAATCCCATTTGCACAATGTGTTGTGTTTTTGTCCATTCATAGTTCCCTTCTTGGAAGTCAGTGTTGTCCCATACCAGTGTTGCTTATTGAGACACGTTCATAGAAGATGGCACTGGGATTTCTCATTTCAGCTTCAGTGATAGAAGTATCACCTCTCTGAAGTGTTGCTTGTGAGGTATGCCCAATCCTATTCAGTAGGTTAACAAGTCATCCTGATCCTGTTATGTGTCTTACCACCATCCTAAGCATGCATGATCTGCTTTGGTGTGGTGTAATTCTTGTATGCCAAGGAAATAATGTTCTGTGAGATGGAAAGTATCTTTTGCTTTACATCTCATGGAACATGTACATGATCCTGTTCAAATTCACACGTGAAACCACAGATTCAGGTAAAGAAGTTGAATAATTCAGCAAGAACAATTTTTAAAAGATTGTCTTCATTTCCATCATCTGAAGAAGGAGGCCATGAAGCTATTTTTGCACTTGTTCTCAAAACATTCCTCACAGAAAGAGCAGACCCGTAAAGTTGCTTCCATTCATTTTCCGAATCACCGCTTGCAGCTTCTGCAGTTATCTCTGACTGTTTTATCCCAGTCACAGGCCTTTGTCTTACTGTTTCACAAGTTTGCTGACATTCAGCATTAGAGTTTGTAACAGCTGTATTCCTCTGGGCCTCAGATCCTGAGTATAGATGACATCATTGTTAGACTCGTTACTGTCTAGGTCACTGTCTTCTGATTCATCACTATTGTCAGTTTCAGTGTCTTCTAGTTCTGTGCTCACAACAATGCTTTGCCCAGCTCTGGATAAAAAAAAAAAAACACCACCTGTGACTTGCTTTTGCACCTTTGCCCTGAAAAAACAGTGTAAGAGTATACTGCCTGAAGGCATGTTTTCAAATATGTGCTTTTACAATGTTTGCTCAAAGAAATATTTTCCTCTTCTTGACATATTTACCTAAACAGTGTATTGAGCTTAGTGATGGTGGCAATTTCTCCAGCCTTCCACCGTTGTGGTTCTATGACATTCATACAGAATGAATCAAATGATTTCAGGAATGAGTGTGATGAACACGGTGTAGTGTAGAAGTTGACTCGGATGAACCATCACAATCAGTTGTTTTGGCCTTCACTGTCCCCTTGGATGCTGTATGCATCAGATTCTGTACCAGGAGTTGTGATACCTGTGAGAGCAATGAAGATTGATATTAAACTAAGACAAGAGACTCAGAGTAAGGGAGGTAGGGAGGGAAGGGGGCAAAAGGAGAGGGAGGTGACAGGGAGAGCAAGGAGGGAGAATAATAGAAAAAGTTTTGAAATATGTATAAAATATACTGATGAATTCTTAAAATAAATAACCGCAACATAACCATAGTCACATCATCATCCCTATTATCATCATCACTTTTTTGGATAAATACAATAACAAAAAACCTTCACAGCAATGGTAACTCTCAAAAGGCAGTAATATTGGCAACAAAGTAAAATGTGGGTAAGGAAGAAAGTGGATTGAGCATACATGCCTACCCTTATGGAACTTCCTTATTTTCTAAGGCAATTAACAAAAAACCGAAGTAGCTACGGCAGTTATGGAAATTTTTTTTTTCGTTACAGTAAAAAGATTTTTCAACAAAATTTACATGAAACGATCACGAGTTGAAGCAGACGATGCATTTGAAAGCAGAAGCAGAACACCAAATGGTAAAAGGGACGTAAAGCCCCGTCTTCATCAAGCAGTCGAATAGCCTATGTCTCCAACGGTTTCTGTTATAAAGGGACATTAAAAACTCAGTTATTCAAGCAAACGATGCTTTTGAAAGCTGAAGTACCAAACTGGATATGAAGTTAACTGAAGTTTTGAGAAACATGGCGTCTAATACAAAGAGAAAGCGAATGGATGTGCCAACTGGTGATGCCGATGAACCTGTATCAAAAAAGCGTCAGCCATCACAGAAGTTCCTGGACAAATACAGTGGCAAATTTCCCTTCATTGTGAAATTGGACTCTGACGATTTAAAAGCAAAGTGCGTGATTTGTGACAGTGCATTTTCTGTAATTAAAACATGGTGGTAAAGTTTTGTCTTATTCTATGCATTGGTTGAGCTGATTATTACACCCTGACCAACTCTTTCCACAAACTGTTTCAAAAGTAAAAAATGAATGCTACTGATTTTGAGTCCGTGCTACTGAAATTTGAAATCAGTGCTACTGAAATTCATTTTTAGGGGTAGGCATGTATGATTGAGATTAGTACACCACGAATATGGAAAAAAAGGAATACACTAGAGTGAAGTTCCACCACAAAAAGGTAGCTTGAGAGCGAAGGTACAAAAAAAATGTAAGACTAGGAGGAGAATGGTGACTGGATGAATGAATATGAAAAAAACTGATGAAACATTATGACCAAAAGGGATGTTAGATGAGAGAGAGAAAAAAAAAATCCCAAATGAGAAAGTAGGTCAACTTACTTTTTTTGTTTTGTTTTGTTTTTTTGTTTTGTTCTTCAAACAAGAATCTATGAACATTTCCTTCTGCATCTGTCAGTCTCTTGAGCACACTACTCATGTGCACAGTGACACGCATACAATGACACCTGTCATACACTTCTCAACAAAAACAAGAACACCAGCAACACACACACACACACACACACACACACACACACACACACACAGGTGCCCAGCATGCGTGAAAGAGAGAGGTCTTTAGTGTGAAAATGGGATGAGTATGGGAACTTACTTTGCCTCCACAGCTAGAAAGTCTGGTCTGTACTCAATGTCATGGAGGACATCAGCTTTCTGAAGACTAACTACGGCATCATAGAATCCTTCTGCTGATGGGCCTTCCTGTTGGTATCAGATAAACCGATTACATATTAATGCATATTTATACACACACACACACACACACACACACACACACACACACACACACACACACACACAGAGCTAATGTTTTAACCAATCACGATATACAACTATTCATTCATTAATCAAATACCCATGCTCTTACGTATGATTAAAAGTGAAATTTTAATATTCACACACCCATCAAAAGTAAAAACTTACCTATGCTACATGAAAATCATTCACATGACACTAAAATTTATACTGATTGTCCTTATGTCGGTCACATCTTTCAATTCTGAAAAATAAAGCTACATATCAAATTACCAAAATTTAGCTTTTCTTGATTCTGCACACTGCATAGATTTTTAAATGCAGAATTCATGCTTTGTGACATTTGTTTTTGATGATCAATGATTATTATTATTAGTAGTATCATCATTAGTATTATTACTGTTTTGACAGTGCGCACTCAGTAATGTCTTAACCTTTTCGCGCCGCGCCGTGCGATAGTGACGGCAACTCTGTCGACCCGTTCACGACGAGCCGTGCACTGGTGACGGCAGCACTGCAGTACTGCCTGGACGTGCCGTGCCTCCGTGACGGCACAACTATAAAAAATTCCCATGCTCTCTCGTCTACCGTCTAGGGGATGCAGATGCCATAAATATTTAGAACAGGGTTTCTAGCCACTGGGAGGGTAAGTTTACATGCACTAGCGATGACCTTTGTGACCTTAGAGCAGTCCGAACAAAGAGACCCGTCTGGCACTGTAAGGCGTCTGGCACTGTAAGGCACGTGTGGAATTTCCTGCCTCACCAACATATCGGGCAGAAGGAGAATGACATGTGGTTTTAGAACTGGTTCAGTAAAGTAGTTCAGAAAATGAGGGGGTAAAGGTGTACACGTTTATCGAAAAGAATCTGAGCTTCATTTTTATTTGCTCTGTGTATTTAATAGTTTTATAAGTCGTATCATCTGAAACAAAAACAGTGAAAAGTGTGTACTGTGTGCAATGATTTAAATGCCATAAAAAAAAGAATTCACTTGGATTACACATATATTGAATACCTCAGGCTTTCTCTGCATCTGTTCAAAGTAAGAGCGAAGTTTTATGCCCCTTTTCTTCCTCATTTGCTGTTGTCATATACTAACCAAACAAACGTAAACTAGATTGTGTTCTCCTACATTTTACTTATGTTGTTTCTGTAACAAAAGCATTGCTATTTTACCAAAAATGTATTTTAATTCTATGCTCATTACAAAGTTTGCACTTTACCCTTTCTGTTGATATATAACAATTGCTTGTTAGGTTTATATTAGGAGACTTAAAATAAAAAAAAAGTGAAAATCGCACGTCTGCAACGGTTGTAAGCACGTGCGGTGCACGCGCATGCAGGGAAGCGGCGTTGCTCTGCCGCGCGCTCGTCTGGAAGTATTAAAATTGTATTTTGGTACAGTTGTACTGGTTTGTTTTGATTTGAATATAAAGGACAAACATGTATTAATTAAGCAACAACCAAAAAACAATATCTTTGTCAGTTGTCAGACTGGGACCCGTCAGACTAGCACACTCTCACATACTCAATGACCAATAAAAAACGCATTCAGTGGCTACTCAGCACAGCAGCTGACACTAGTGACAGTACAGCACACATTGTGTTAATGCCAGTTTGTCTTTAGGTGAAGGGATGGGGAAGAGGGTGGGGAAGTGTAAATGAGAACAAATGACAGACACACTACCTCACTCCTTCAGTCTTTCACACACATGCACACACACACACACACACACACACACACACACACACACACACACACACACACACACACACACACACACACACACACACACGTCATGTCATGGAGATAATAAAGTGTTCTTGACTTGGAATGGGATGCCAGAGGGGGTGGGTGAGGTGGGGAGGGAAGTGGGGGGGTGTGGTAGAGAATGTTAGGGATAGGTTAGAATTGTAAGCAGTTTGTGAAACTGGGTATCAAGGACCACCCTTCTTTCTCTCTCTGATAAATTTGTCAGTTTGCATCAGCAACATCCCCTTGTTTACTGAAGTTGTGTCCGATGTTAGCACGATATTTTATTGCTCATGACATGTTTGTCATTCAGTATGTGATACGTGACACCACACCAAAATCTATTTACTGTCATAACAAAAATGCTTTAAATACTTACATGGCAAAAATTTTTCTGGATACCATGTTTCTGTGGCTGTGTTGCGCTTCAACTTGGTCTTCTTGAATAAAATGCAGATGGGTGGCAAAACATTGGAACTTGTTCCTCTTCCATTTTTCTGTCGCCGTAGTCTGGCGTTCTTTCTTGGTGAAACTGTACCAGTAGTTTTGCCCTTCTGAAAACGCACCTGTGCTTGTTCTATTCTGCGTTTGCCATTGAACTGCATATAATATATAACACTGGGGGTGGTACCGTGCACTTTCTTTAACGTTCAAGTCGAAACCCAGAAGCTTTTGAGTGATCACCTGTTCTTCTCCATCTAAGACCATCCACTGGTGACAGGATTGTATAGTTGTAATCCATCGAAAATCAGAAAATTGTTCTAAATAGGTAGAAATTTCACATTTGCAACAATGACCAAGACAGTCGTCTGCATGTTAAGGGAAAATAACTCGCAATGAAAACAGCGGGGGTAAAAAGACGTTTTTGGCTTCATTTATTAGCGAACTTTTTTGAGTCCTACTGATTAATTCAGATAGGTTCAGTGGTTCTAGACTATAAAATTATAATCTTATGTTATCCAGGTATCTTTCGCCAAAAAAAAAAAAAAAATTCGATGTGGTTTTCTAGCCGACGAACTTGAATGATAGCTCGATGTGGCCCTCGGACTAATATACTTAAGGTGTAGAAATATAACAATTATAAAAATTAAAAACAGTTGTCACTTGAGTTAGTCCTGTAAAAGATTCTGCAGTTATCTTAACACGGCCGCTAAGAGGTTTTTTTTTTTTTCCTCCGTCTTCTATTGCACCTCAGTGGCATTGCACCCATGCCGCTCATTCCGACACCCCTTCAATGTCAAGTCGTCAGGAGACAACCTGCCGGAGAGAGACAACTGCGCTACTGCCGAGTCACTACTGCCAAGTCACTTCAGTGGTGTTCAATGGTGCCTGTTCGGATCCAACATATGCAGGACACCACCTACTAAGCACCCTACTGACGACAATAATTGCTTAACAAATCTTAAATAAATGTCAGCGAACCGCGTTGACATATATATGTATATACAACACGAGAAGTGCCAGACTTGCGCAAAAGGGTGAGATTGGATACATCGCTGAAATGTGATTTTTTTTTTTATGAAGCAAATTGGATTCTCAGTGATGATCGAATAGAATTCTGTTCTTTGTGGTCAGGTGATTGCTTAAAATCACTTGCCAATGGGTTCCCTGGTAGTCACTAAAACAACAAGGGTGCTCCCTTTTTTTCAAAAGGGCTTTGTAGTTTGTAGCCTTGATTGAATAGGTGAAAACTATAGTAAACAAACCAATGTTGATATTAGATCAGCTGACAACATGACTCAACTTCAGTAATATGATTACCATAAAGTTCGGTCTATTGAGCGCTAAGCCGCAACCACTAAATTTTTTAAAAATCTGATTTTTTTTTTTTTTTCACAAATAAGCCGTATTGGTTTATAAGCCGCAAATATATATATATACAACAAAAATAAAGAACATAATCTTAGGATTATCACATTTATTCAGTATCATCATTGTCCTGTCCACTGAATCCGCTGAAGTCTTATGTGTTGGAGTTGAACAGAAATACAGTAGTAGCGATTCCTCGGCCATCTTGTCACTGACTTCAGCCTCGTTTTCACTCTCGCTTTCCTCTTGAGGCAAGGTGAAGGTTGCTGCTGCTCCATTGCTTGCGCTGTCATCCTCTTACTACAAGACAGTTCTCCGCGCTGCTTCCTCCAACGTCGTATCATCGATTCATTTATTCCAAGCGCCTGTGCAGCTGCTCGGTTGCCTTTTTCGATGGCCAGGTCGATCTCCTTCAAGTTGAAAGCTGCATTGTACTTTGTAGGCATTTCGTCACGTTTTCGGCATGATGAGGATGTGTGCTTCAGCAAATGATCTGAATACTTCAATGTGTCCGGCATTGATTTAAGAATGTGAGCAGTTTAACACTGTAACAACGTGAACAGTTAACACTTTAACAAGGAGCTCATTGAAAAATTCATTAACGGTAAACACGATATGGTGAGTTACAGAGAAGCTTAGAATAGACAAGGGTATGATGCTCCTGGAATCAGAAAAATCCACAAATAAGCCGCATCGTTGTTTAAGCTGCAGGGTTTACAGCTGGGAAAAAAAAAGTCACGGCTTATAGACCGAACTTTACGGTATTGATACTGTAACGGATTCAGTACTTTCATTTTATTGACCTTCTTTAAATGAAAATTAGGTCACTGTCATTGAGGCAAGTATTGGTGTATGAAAGTTTGTTAATTTGTAATACATAACAGCTTAAATGCATGGAAGATTGGTCTTGGATGATATAACTGTTTTAAGATAGTTTAGAGATGCCACAGTTCTGAAACTGAAACAACTTGATAAAAAGCTGAGATGGTAGATTTCGAGAGTTTAGTTGTTCTTAGTCTGAGCGTATTACCCAGTATAATCTATGTTTGTTCTCATGTTGAACTGTCTGCTTTCAGTTAGCAATGAGGTTCCTGAGCACCCGGTGTTATCCCCCGTGTCAGGACATGTGTTTGAAAAAAACGTCTGATTGAGAAGTACATCACTGAAAATGGAACGGATCCTCTCAATGGGGAAAAACTTCAGATGGACATGCTCATTGACATTAAAAGTAAGTTTACATATATTTACAATGATAATTATAATGATGATGATGACTGGCATTCAATGCCTTATTTACTGATCTCCCCTCCATGATCTGTCTTTACAGGGCTCTGATCCGCTCCAAACTGGACTATGGGTGTGTAGTATATACGGTTCTGCCAGACTGTCCTACCTGAAAAGTCTAGACCCAATTCACCATCAAGGGCTTCGATTGTGTCTGGGTGTGTTCTGCACCACTCCTGTTTATAGTATGCCAAGGCAGGAGAAACGTCCCTCTCAAATTGCCGACTAAAACTTGCCTTGAACCATTTGTCTGAGTCTCTCATCTGAACCTCAAAACCCTGCATATGAATGTGTTTTCGACCCTAAATTCCAAAAGAAATTGATAACTATCCCAGTTCCATTCCACCCTTGGGAATTCATATTCTTCCCCATCTGAACAAAGCAGGTATAGATCTTGGAGTAGTTAGTGATTTCACCAAATTTCCTGATGAACCTCCATGGACTTTCTAATTCTTTACACCAGAGATCCAGTTTGATTTAGCCTCATACCGGAAAGATTCCACTAGTTCCTTGGCATACAAGTTCCTTTTTGCTGAACTGTGTTTCAAGTTTCCATCTTTCAAAAGAATTTTCATTGATGGTTCCAAATCTGAGGAGGGAGTGGCCTATGCAGCCTATTGCCCTGGTGCTCCTTCTCAAATGTTAGAACATACTCCATCAGTTGCTTCTGTTTACTCTGCTGAACTTACAGCCCTGGTTCTAGCATTGAAGATAATCTCTCAATCCACAAACAAGAACTTTCTGATTTTGTCAAATTTGCTGTCAGCTTTGGAGATCATAGCTGGTCATAACCTCCATCATCCAACTTCAACACTTAACTTTTTACTAGGTTGAAAGCGGAAGGTCACAACATCGTTCTGGCTAGAAATCCTGGTCATGTTGGCATTAGAGGGAATGAAAAGGCTGATCGTTTGTCCAAGAATGGTTTACAGGGAAACTGTCTAACGTGTCTGTCCTGGACACAGATCAAAGCCCAAAGTTAATGATTATGTCAAAGACCTCTGGCAAGAGGAACGGACCTTGCAGATGGATAACAAACTATTTAAAATCCATCCAACCCTGAAAGAGTTTTTACCATGTTCCTGAGGCGGCCATAAAGAGGAAACAGTCTTGTGCCGCTTGCACACACAGGCCACTTGTTTTATACCCATTCTTATATTTTAAAAGGTGAAGAAGCTGTGTGGTGCATTCCATGTCATGTTCCACTCACAATGAAACATATTCTTTTGGATTGTTGGGACTTGCACGACGTGAGACACAAACACTGTACAGCAGACTCGATGAAAACCCTGTTGAGAGATATCCCACCTGACAAGATCTTTGAGTTTCTGAAAGAGATCAACATTTTTCATCTGATCTAGGATTTTACAGAAGAAAGATTTTTAATGAAGTTTCTGGTACGCTTTTAAAGATGTAAAGAGATGTGTGAAAGGTTTTTTTTTTTTTTTTTTTTTTTTGACTTGTAGATGATTTTAACGTGGTGACAGCCCTGATATGGCCCTTTGCGGTCGGCTGGGCAGTATAAGCAACATTACCATACCTTTCCTAAAATTTTACAGTGGAAAGATTCTTAACAAAATCTCTGGTATGGTTTTAAGAGTTGTGTGAATGAGATTTTGTTTATGTATTTATTTTTTAAATGACTTGTGAGTTAAACCTGTTCCCTGCCTACTTCGAGTGCCACTTGTAGTGAAAACCAGAAATCACTATGCCTGTATACAAGTGTTTCTCGTAGTAACTTCATCATGGAAAGAGGAAAACTCTAAACGGGAGACGACCATCTAAAATGTTTCCACCTCTTCTACTGATCTCAAAGAAAGGGTTCTTTCCTTTCAAGCGACCAGCCACTGACCATAGGATATGCAAATTGCGAGTGGAGAGGTAAACAGCTGATTAGCATATTCAAGATGGCAGCTCACCGTAGCACTTCGTCGACGTGACCTGTTTTGAAGCGTTACACTGCACTTGATGTTTTAGATGACGTTCTAAATGATCAAGATAGTGGTGAAGAAGACCTTTGAGGATCGGATCCTGATAGTAGCGATGAGGAGGAGATGGATGATGGGAATCAGCACCATCCACTTTTATCGGAGACAAGTGCTGGTGATGATGTGGCGTCATTGTCCATAGCACATGACAGCAGTGAACAAAGCGCCGTTAGCGAGGATGACTAAGTGAAAATAGCGGAACCCGTGCTATCAAGGAGCACTGCACCCGCTCCTGTGATGATGGGATGGGGTCGTGGACATGGTAGGAGCTCAGGACGATGGTGAGGGTCCTGTGGAAGCAGCTGGGGGAATGGCATGGGGTGTGGCCAGCAACAGCTGATCAGAAGGTGGCGAGAAGCAGACGCACAGCCCCCCCAACCTTACTGTTGTTTTCACTGGGAATCCTGGTCTGAAAGTCGGCTGTGCCAATTTTCGGCCTATTAACTGTTGGGAATTATTTTTTGCTGACCTCATTAATCATCTGGTCATTCAGACCAACCTTTATGCTGATCAGTTTCTGGAAACACACCCCCAGTCTTCCAGAGTTATCATGGGCCAACAAGTGGGATAAAGTGGATGGAGCAGAAATGAGGAAGTTTCTGGGCATGGTTCTACTTATGGGGATTGTGCGCCTGCCTTCCATTGAACTGTACTGGTCCAAGAAAGTGCTGTGCAGAGTTCCTGTCTTCAGTTCCATCATTACTAGAAACCAGTTTCAGGCAAGTAGCTGTATTTTTCTTTTTTTTTTTTCCTTTCTTTTTTTTTACTACTTGATTCTCCATGATTCCTTCACTATTTATTTTCCATATTTCTCTTTGTTGCCCTATTTTCTACTGAAGGCAGATAGTGACTGTATGGGATAGGTGAGACTGTGTGTGTGTGTGTGTGTGTGTGTGTGTGTGTGTGTGTGTCACTGTGTGTGTGTGTGTGTGTGTGTGGTGTGTGTGTGTGTGTGTGTCACTGTGTGTGTGTGTGTGTGTGTGTGTGTGTGTTTGAATGTATCATAAGCATTATTTATTTCTGTATGCAAGTTTTCCACAAAAGTTTGTTCATTTTGTAAAACACAGAAGCACTCATCCACAGCAGTATTTTTTTGTATTACTGTGGTGTTTTTATATTCATGTGTGCGTGATACTGTTAGTGTGTGTTTGTGTGTGTGTAGGTTGTCAGTGTATATATATGTGTGTGTGATGTGTGCGTGTGAGAGAGAGTGTGTGTGTGTGTGTGTGTGTGTGTGTGTGTGTGTGTGTGTGCACCCATTGTGGGTCAGCTTACTTATCTTGAAACTTTTATTCTGTATTTCAGATTCTTCTTTAGTTACTGCATTTCAACAACAGTGCAGCCATGCCAGTACAAGGTGATTCAGGGTATGACCGGCTCTACAAGATCCAACCCATTCTGGTTCATCTGCATGAAAAGTTCCAAGAACTTTATTTTTCCAGTCTACAGTGGGCTTTTTTTTTTTTTTTTCTCACCTGTGTGCATGTTCATGATTTTGTTGTGAGCAGACCGAATGTCATCAGTGAAAGAAGACCAAGTGGAGTAAACATGAGTCCCTGTGTGTGTGTTTCTTTGAACCATGATTTGGACTGACAAAGAAAAAGAACACCATCCCCCAAACTTTTGAAGCAGAGAATGTAGACAACCTGAGGATTTATGTGCAACTGCAAGCCTGTGAAGTGAATTATGGCAAGTGTTGCATTCTATAGTATAGAACAGCATGGCAGTAATGTGAGTACAAATGTTCAGAAACTCTAAGTTTAACAAAGTTTCCACAATGTTTTGTGTGATAACAAATGGATAGAATGTGTGTGTGTGTGTGTGTGTGTGTGTGTGTGTGTGTGTTTTTTTTTTTTTTCTTCTTTTTTTTTTTCAACAAATTTTTTTTTTCTTCAGACTTTTTTTCCCCCCATAATTGTCGTTTTGAAACATTTACTAATAAGTATTATATTTTAACAATTTGGACCACTTGTATAGTTACAATGGTGTTGAATAACACTAACAGATGTTTTTGTCCGTGTTTACAGGTTTTATGTATTGTAACATGTGTATGTGCTCAGAAACTGGTCTTTTTTTTGTAAAAACCACCATTCATTATATCCCTCTCCTTGCCCTAATGGCCAAGAAAATTATTCTTTTATAGCGTCATGGCTTGGAGTATAAGGAAAGATAAACCATAAAATCTAACTGATATGTCAATAGATAAATAAGCAGTGATGGAGGTACTGAACCTACCCCAGATAGTAAAATTATACCCCTTTCTAATAGAATTAGGGTACCTCCAGTAACATACAGGTTATTACACAGAGGGACATTTATTGAGAACACAGTATGAATCCCAGGTGTTTGTTATGTTGTTGAGCAAACACTGAAAGGTATTTTTGCTGTGTTTAGTGGGCTTTTATGTGCTGAATTGTTCTAAAATTCTCAAAATTCTCAAATCAAAACAAAACAAAAACTGCTTTATCGCTTGTTATTAGTGTGCACTATCATTATTACTAACAAAATCAAATAGAGGGTACTGTTTTCTAGGTAAAAAAAAGGCATAATTATGCTTTTTACAGTATGTTCGCTAACATCAAATTAGAATGATGTGAAATTGTAGAGAAGGGTATAAGAAAATAATTCACAAAAAATCAAAGAAATAACTCGATAAATGGATGAGTGATGCACATGTAAGTGAACATACCGTAAAAAGCACAACTAGGCCCCACGTTGTAGAAGAAAAGGCATTAGTTTGGACAGGTAAGTAATAGTAGGAACAATTCTTTTTGGGTCTTTGGAATTCACAAAGTGAAGTTATCTGTGGATGAATTGAGTGATTGAGATGGTGAGTACATAAAAAATTCAAAATTTAGGCTGGATAGGAGTTAGAACTCTGAGAAAAGGAATTGTATTGTAGAAAGGATAGCTTATAGTTCATAGTTGTATTGAACGAGTGCTTCAACATTTAATCAGTTAGATAGAGTTTTTATAGAAGAGATGTGACATGGTCCAGTTTACTTGGCTTGGGGACGAGGCTGATTGCTGAATTTTGCTCCTTTTTTTTTTTTTTTTTTTTAGCTTACTGTCTAATCATGTTATTAGGACATTCAGCAAAAAAGGATCACGATAACTTTCGTGCAGAGGAGAAGAAGGTAATGTCAAAGTTTCTAATGTGGATAGTAGATGGCTTGGGATGGGTGTATCTACCTATTTTTTTTTCCGATGACATACGTGTCAGTATGAATGAACGCTATCAAGGTTTTGGTCTTCCCTGATTTTTCATGCAGTGGCAGTGTGATCAGTACTTGGCAACAAGCTATAAATAGTATCATCAGCATTCCTTCGTTCGCCTGCACAGTGGTTTCATGGCACACCACCACCCACTTTGCCTCAGTGGTTGATTGACCAGAGACCAACGCACATGACTTACTAATCTGTACAGAATAGAAACATGGCGTCTCAAACAAGTTTTTCTGCGAATGTGTCGGAGCAAAGTCGAGCCCGTGGCAACATTTTAGCATTCCTGAAGTTATTGAAATTCTACAAATGGAGGTTCAGACATTGAAGAAGAGGATGACAAAGCTGATGAAAGTGATTCCAGTGAAGAATTTCGAGGAGAAGAGGAAATTGACACTGACTCGTCTGTGGAGCTCAATGATGGTGAAGGTGAGGGTGGGCCACTTCGCCATGCGAGCAGGGCATTCGTGTGGCGGAAAGACGGGATTTGAGTGAGCAAGAGTTCATTGGCTTTCCCTTATGCAACAAGTTCCATGCACAGTACAAAGTTTGCCTCAGTTATTTTCTGTGACATATGGTGGACTGAATAGTGTACTAAGCCTCACAGAATACCTTTATGCATTCAGTATGCTGTAGGCTCTGGTTACAAGGGATGTGCTGATTAAATACTGTTCTTACATTCTCGATTTCCCTTTTTTTTTTTTTTTAACCAGCATGTTCACAGACTTTGTGTGCAAAAAAGAGCAGAAGCACTTGTTTAAGTTGTTACCACTTATCTGGTGTTCAAAACATATTTTTGTTCAACAGCTGGACATGCAGGAAAACTGTGTGTATGTGTGTGTGCGCGCGCGCGCGCGCGCGCGCGCGCTGTGTGTGTGTGTGTGTGTGTGTTTTACAATTACTGAAGTGGTGCAAGGATGTAAGGATTATGCAGATAAAAAAAACCCTGAATTGGGGAAAACAGTTGTGGGGGGCGAGACTGTGCCACTCTTTTTTTTTTTTTTTGATGTCTGAAAAAAGGATTTTAGAAAGTCATTTCTGAAGTACTTAAAGCAGGCAATAGTTCACATTGTCTCAATATTGGTATATTTAGAACACATGTAATTCCTGCTGTTCGCAATTTTGATTGGCTTATTCAGTCATTGTTCAAATGTCACTGTCCATGCCTTCACATGCTCACTAATTCCCACCTAGTTTAAACAGCAAGCTCTACTAGCACTAGTAGCAGTCACCCAATTAAATGGCATGTGCAAGTGATCTTTAACAAAAAAGAATCTAATGAGTCTATTTACCTATATTTTTTACAGTAATGATATCTATTTTGAACTGTAGAGACTGATAATTGTTGCTTGATCAGAGTGTAACTCAAAAGTGGATACATATCACCTGATGTTCTAATGACTGCCAACTGATTTTTACAGCTTCCCCATTGGTTAAACCAAGACCACCATCGGCTACTAGCATCCCAGCTATTTTAAAAGCCCTACAAGATGAATGGGTAAGATTCATGGATGCGGATATGTTTTGTCTAGGAAATTTAGTGTCATGTAATTCTTCTAATGTGTGTGTGCATGGTGTGTGTGTGTGTGTGTGTGTGTGTGTGTGTGTGTGTTATTGGTTTTATACATCAAGGAATTAATAATCTTGTTCCGGAAAGTTTAGCTGATAATAGAAAAACCATTCTATTAAAAAAAACCCAAAAAAACCAAGTATTCATTACTTTAGAAAAAAGATCAAAGTATTACTAGTGACAGTACTAATTTAAATGTGTACAATAGAGATATTCATTGAAATAAGGATGTGCATGCATGTAAGCAAATCCATATAGACACCAATGCTCGTTGGCATTTGAATCCTTGTCAGATTTTTTTTGTATGAAATGAATAATCCCAGTAGAAAAAATACAAAAGTACAAAAAGAAAGAAAAATTATCAGGAATTGATCACACAATGTTCTCGTTACTACCTGCAACCTTTGAATGCTAATTCACCATCACAATGCACGACCCCTGCCCCTGTTCCACTCACTCACACACACACACACACACACACACACACACACACACACACACACACACACACACACACACTCTCTCTCTCTCTCTCTCTCTCTCTCTCTCTCTCTGTCTCACTGTTCAACTATTCTTTGTTGCTCAGTCATTCTTACCCATCCTTCAGCCCCTCTTAATCAGGAAATGCGCACATGATGTGTGTGTTTTTTTTTTTTAATTCAGGATGCCGTGATGCTTCACACCTTTACTCTGCGCCAACAGCTTCAGACAGCTCGCCAAGGTGAGTGCCATGGTCACGCTACATCTATTTCACCTAATGCTGTGTCAAGATCTCCACTTTCTATTCTATCTACAGATTAGCTTTTTTTCCCCCATTATAAAATGGCCTCGTGATTTCTTTGTCAGAATTGTGCATATAGTTTGGATAATTCTGGAAGTATGCCATGCTGTCATTGTCAACTTGCTTGTGATTTTCATCTGTTCTCCAGATACATGCATCATTCTCCTGTACTGGTCACATTGCAGGTTTGATAGTTAGCAAAGAAGAAGTATTTTCTTATTTTGGTTTCTTGCGTGGATATGACATTGGGGAAACTGCATGAGTTGTGGAAGTACTGTTTCTGTTGGATAACAGTGAGGACTTAAAAGAAAAAGGAAAAAAAAAAAAAGAGAAGAAAAATAGGTGAAAATGGCTGTCCCTAAAGGCTGCCCCAAACAGGAACTGCCTCACCAGTTCAGTTTACAATAAAAAATGCCGGATTGCTAGATCCAGATATTGTTTTTTTTTTCATATTTCTTTAAAAGGCTTCTTAATTGTCAGGCCAAACGTACACCTGCATTCGACGGGATCCTCCTAAACAAAAAAAGTGAACTTTCATACATGCTGTGTAACATTTTGCTGGTTTGGAAAAAAAAAATCGGCTTTTTAACGAAAAAGAGCAAGTACACTTTGTGCCTATCCTGCATGAATCAATTTTGCAGCTATTGCTGTCAAAACTTGGTGGGATTGTGCAGTAACACACCTGTTGATGACATTTTGAATTGAACAGATACAGAATTGGTGATGTCACATCTGGCTGGTAACAAGCATCTATAACACAGGTGACCCAGCCCATTGACTGAAGAGGAAAAACAAAATCAGCATTGAATGCTGTATTGAAAATGTACATTTTTGGACTCATTTGCGCTTAAGATAAGAATTGATTTGTGTTATTCTTTGTTTTTTTTTTTACACAAATTGTAATGTTAGCCTATTTTTGCTTTCAAGCAGCCCATAAACATGAAAATAAATGAGACAGATCCCACCCAGGGGGTGAGTCTTATGTAATGAAAGAACCAAAAAGTGACATTTAGAAAGAAGTGAGGCAGGGAACAGTAAACAATAAACAAGTAGGGTAACTTTTGCTCCCATAAGAAAGCCTAACACAGAGTAGCTTTTATTCAAGACTGTTTTGGCGACGACTTGGCAGATTGCCAAGGGCGCCTTTTGGCGACAAAGTAGGGTGACCTAACTCCCGATACTCTCACGATCCTAGTTCATGAGATAAAAAGCCAGCAATAAACGTCATAGTTGGGGGATGGTCTGGCCCATGCTCACAGCCATTTGCTTTGTCAGAACACTATTCAGTTCAGTGTTTTATTGACTTTATTCCGATTGTTTTTCCATTCACTATGACGTCACCACCAAGCACTTTACGTACTCGACCTTGCCGTACATTTACCACAGATCAAGTGCTGGGAATATTGAATAGACAGTTGGTTGTTCCTAATACAGATGAAGAAGACCCAGACAGCCACGAGTAAAGAACGATAGTGAGGGCTTGACCGAATTATTCCAACGTGAAGCGTTGGACCGTTGCCAACTTGTATGAGAGGCTGATAAGACGCCCACTTACTACCCTACCCTACCGCGTGTGCCCCAGTGTTTTTTTGCGTTGAGCCAGCCAGCACTGACTGACTGTTCACTAACTCTATGTGAGGGAGCCAACTAAGACTTTAGGCAACGAACTTCACACACACGCTGTGGGCCCACTCTCGCTGGTCGAGGTTGAAGGGGGCGTGGCCAACTGACACGTGAGAGGCGAGTATCACAGACGTCTTTCGAGTGGGTGTACAGCTGATTTATATAGATCAACTGAATGACAAGGGTTCAGAGACCAACAGGCACATGAATGACTTTGTGTTTCATAAAAAAAAATATATATATATATTACTGTTGAGAGTGAAAGGGACGTGTGTGTGTGTGTGTGTGTGTGTGTGTGTGTGTGTGTGTGTGTGTGTGTGTGTGTGTGTTGTGTGTGTGTGTGTGTTTTTGTGTTTCTTACATTCTTACATGTGTACCAGTTAGGCATAAGAATGTGTGTGTGTGTGTGTGTGTGTGTGTGTGTGTGTGTGTGTCCCCCTGCTATTGGAGTAGTTGTATTTGTTTGTGGCTGTTTCATGCACTTTTCTGTTGGAAATACCATACTTTCTGGTCTTCAGTTGTGAGTGGAGTATTTTTCCTCCATTGTTGAGAGTTTTTTGGCATTCTTTCTTTATTTTTTACGCTTAGAAGAAACATAACATTCTTTTTTTTTTTATTTTTGCATTTTTTTTTTTTTGCACTTGAAATCACTAAAAAAATTGAAATTGTTGTTGACTTACCATTACTAACATGTTACGATATAATAAAAGTACAGTGTATCTCTCCATTTTACAAAAAATAGCATGAGAATTGGTTGTTTAGTTCCAGAGATATCCGCGTTTCACATATGCTGGTATACAATAAGAGCTTTTTTGGAAAAATGGCTGGCGAAGGGGCCCCTAAAAGGCCTTAAAAATCAAAATGAAGAGGCTGGAGGCCCTAAAAGGCCCTAAAACCAGAACAGCCTAAAAAAAAAATTCTTAAAAAAAATGTGAAACAACAACAACAACAACAAAAAAGAAAGAAGAATGATCAGAAAAAAAAACAAAAACCGATTTTCATAATAGGTAAATGCCGAATCAGTACTGATCGATCATGGTGTAAAGTCGTTCAAGGGAAGTAACTCCACGACAAAGTATTTGTGCTGTCCGCCATCTTGGATTTTCCATGTGTTGAACGAAGCAAGGCCACAGTTCGTTTTTTCAACGAAATTTGACATTTCATTGAGAGTTTCTTTATAAGATTTCGTCAGTTTCACACTCAGAAACATGGGGAAGTGCTTATTCCAAGATCTGTGGCTTGATAATTCTGAATAAAACTGGCTTCGCCAAGATAACTTAGACAAATATCGGTTCTATATTGTAGTTTTTGTAAGAAGGGAAAAAGGCCTTCAAACTCGCCAAAAAGGGAAGAAACATTCAGACTTGGAGAAGGCGAGTGCTACAGCGGCAGTGTCCTTAATAATTTTTTTTTTTTTTTCGTGACAGTGGGCAAGCTTGAAGTAGTACTAGTACATCAACAAGTTTTTGTTCAAAAAAGCACTTTGTTGCTGGTCCTTCAACGAGTTCTAGTGCTTCTACTGCAACTTCGTTTGGCCCTACTGCTGCCCCTCTGACACCCCTGTTCTTTCCCTTAACCCCCATATTTGAATCACCAGCATCCTAACACAACTACATGATTACACTAGTCCATCACCTCAGCTGCAACCCACTATATATATATTCCATAAATTCACACACCCACTCATACCACATTAACTTGCAGTGCACCCCCCCCCCCCCCCCCCCCCCCCCCCCCCCCCCCCCTTCCTTTCCTTTGTCCACATTATGTTCCCCCACCCCACCCCTCTGTGCACAAGTATTCTAAGGGGCTTGTGTCTCCCCTCCTCTCTCCTCTACATAGGTATATATATAGATAGTATGCTTAGATGTATGTGCATGTGTTTGTCAGGTGTGTGTGTGTGTGTTTTTTTTTTTTTTTTTTTTTTTTTTTTACACAGATTCCCATATATGACCACTATCATTATTACCACCACTCATAAGATGTCCTGTGTATGCTAATCCTTTTTTTTTTTTTTTTTTTTTTTTTTTTTTGTATGTGTGTGTGTGGATGTGCCTGTGTACGCATGTATGTGTGTGTGTGTGTGGTGTATGTACATGTGTGTGTGCGTGCATGTGTCATGCATGCGTGTGTGTGTGCATGAGACGGTGATGATTTCGCCTGTGACAACCATCACCATCAATCAGTCATTGATCATTGCCCCCCCCCCCCCCCCCCCCCCCCCAGTTTTTTTTTTTTTTTTTTTTTTTTAACTCAACTGGCATTATCATGCCAAAGCTATCATGCTATTTCACTTATGGCAATGATCATCATCACTCATTACGACAATGATTTCCATCAATCATCAATTTTTTTTTTTTTTTTCCCCCCCCCCCCCGGCATTAATACATCAATGCCACCACAGTATTTCACTTATGACAATGGTCACCACCCTGTAGTACTGTAGATCTCATCTCAGTGATCAACATCCATCAGTCATTGATCATTTCCTTTATTCCCCCACTGGCATTATCGTACTTGCCAATACACTATCCTACTCCTTTTACAAAAATGACCATCATCCTACACCACTGTGGATCATACCTACACCTTGACCATGATCATCATCCCCCCATCTTTGAACACCTCCCCCATTCCCCCGCAAGCATTTTACACCAATGCCACAACATTATCCCACTTATACAACAATTATCATCATCCTACAGTACTGTTTACTCTCAAATCATACATGATCATCACCCATCAGTCATCTACCCCTACCCCCCTCCACCCCTCTTTCTCAACCTGCAATATTATACTAATGCCACCTTATTATTCCACTTACCACAATGACCATGATCCTACAGTACTATTGATCTCACCCATGCCAATGAGCATCACCCACAGGTCATTGATATTTTCCTTTATCCCCCCAACTTGCACCATCACCACTACATTTTTTCCACTTATATAACAATAGTCATCATCCTATGGTACTACTGATCTAAAATGATTACCATTTCTCGGTTACTGAAAATACTCC